>JBBMFX010582084.1:0-43448 GCA_037832545.1 Rhabdalestes septentrionalis | reverse complement strand
TTTTAGTAGGTAATCAAAAGACAAATGTCACAAGTTTGGGTTTTGGGCTCAGTAAAGGCAGAAATCCCCCCCCCCCCCCCCCCCCAACTCTCTACCACCCATACCTGGAAAAAATCCCCCTGACATAAATGCTACCGGCACCCATGCATCAACAACTGCGGTTTAAACTGCCATTGGTTATTTTGTAACTGGCATGAAGTATTCCGTTACCAGTGTAAACAATCCAGTATCTATATTGATTTATGATGTAGTTTCCAAAATTTATAATTGAGTAACTTCTAGAAATTAATCCGCTCTTTACTGTGCAAGTAATGTGTAAGTTTTGCAGTTATGGGAATGAAGATTTTAAGTGTTTACCTACATATAAACCCTTAGGGCTGGTTTGCAAGGACTTTCCAGTGAGGATTAATCATTGACACTTTTAGTCCAAGGCAAGGCTTAATCTGTGTTGAAGAAACCAGGTTAATAATACTAATGTTACAATTTTTCCTCACACTCCCACTGTCTACCTCATTGTCCAATTTAGCTTCCCTCCACTTTATCTCTTCGTCCTCAACACAAGCTCTCCTTACTCATCCCTCTTTCTCTTTCACACCCTCCAAAGGGCCCAAGCAGGACATGATCTATGACTTCTGGAGGATGGTGTGGCAGGAGAACTGCTACAGCATTGTAATGATCACCAAACTGGTGGAGGTAGGCCGGGTGAGTACCGCCCCCACCCGTCTGCAGGCAGTTCACCCTCCAAATTGCTAATGACCACCATCCATTATCACCACACACCCGTATGGCCAAACTCACTGCCAAACGGGATGACCATGACAGTTAATTCCCCCTGCGGAGATGCATCCATGTGGTTTATTTTTCTGCTTTCACAGCACTGGCATATCCCTTGCAATTTGGCACTGCTTGCCTTCATTGCAGAGTCTTAATTGATGGCAGAAATGTATTAATGCCGTGATGGAAATTGCTTGTGGATTGTTTACTAAAGTAATCAGGTCTTTAATTATAGCACATCGTTTTTTCGTTACACTTTTAATCAAGAAATGTGCAGTATCAAGTTTGGTATTCATTAGGTCTACATGTAATGAAATGTTAATTAGGCTATAGTTTGCATATCAGGAATCCAGCAAATAAAATTATACATATGTTTTAGTTACAAGTACATGTCAACAATAATGATTTTATATCGTTTAATTTTTGTTAAAGTTCAATGACTATATTAAAGATTGTATTATAGTTATGTGCCTATAAGAAGGGAACACAGTAAGAAAGGCTGTAATTTGTCTACCTCAAGTTTATAAGCCAGCGCTGGCCCACAGTAGCGGAGGGCATTCCTTGTACAGTGTGCAGTTTATTCCAAAAACCTAAAAATAGAGCAAGTGAGTCATTTGTGAACATGTTGTGTGTGTGTGTGTGTGTGTGTGTGTGTGTGTGTGTGTGTGTGTGTGTGTGTGTGTGTGTTTGTGTTTCTTCCAGATGAAATGCTGTAAGTACTGGCCTGATGACAGCGAGCTGTACGGAGATATTAAAATCACTCTGCTGAAGACGGAAACTCTGGCAGAGTATACAGTGCGCACCTTTGCCATGGAGCGGGTAAGAGCTTTGGCAAACATCCATGTCTACCGCCTTTTTCTCCAATAGATTTTGAGCTCAATATTTGCACACACTCACTGAAAATACTTTCAAAAGCCTTCTACAAGTGGTGAATGTTTTTGGTTGTAAATGGATGATTATGAACCACAAATGCAACTCAAATGATAATAATTCATAATAACACTTTTTTCATAATTATCTAAGCCCTATTATGAGATATCTCAGACATTTTATTTTTATACCCGATAAAAATTCTTTTTTTGCTAAATGGAAATTGTGAGTGAGGATGTTTTGTTGGACCAACATGAGCATTGCTTTTACACTGGATCATCCATTTAATGTTGTACACTCACTGGCCACTCATCTTGCTTGGACTGTGTTGGACCACCTTTTGCCTTCAAAACTGCCTTAAGACTGCATTTAACAAGGTCCATACTGAATCCATACTAAAATTACAGCCTCACACAGCTGTTGCAGATTTGAAAGTTCCACATCCATGACAGGAATCTCACATTCCACTGCATCACAAATGTTCTCAATTGGATTAAGAGGTGGTGACTGTGGAGGTAAATAGAGTACAGTTTGAAACTCTTTGAGGTTTGAGACAAGGTAAGTTATCCTGCTGGAAGCAGCCATCCAAAGATGGATACACTGTTGTCATAAAGATATGGATATGGGAAAGCAACAATGCTCAGGCAGACTGTGGTGTTTAAACAATACTCAGTTGGTATTAAAGGGGACAAAATGTGCCAAGACAATATCTCCCAAACACTATTGCCTCACCACCATATGACATAGCCCTTGTTAGGATGGGTCTATGCTTTTATGTTTGTTGCTCATGCATGTTTAAACTAAATTTTGACCCTAACGTACCCTGCCATATTGCAACAGAAATCGAGACTCATCAGACCACATACCACTTTTCCAATCTTTTATAGTCTTTTATTGAAATTCTGTTTTTTTTTTTCCAGTTATTGCGTTTGAAGAAAACCCAAAAAATCATAAATATGAATAATTTATTACACTTAGAAAATGTTAAGCTACATAACACTTCTACATTATTTTACAATTGCAACAATTAAAATAGTGATGTGTAGGGCATAGTGTGTGTACGTGTGTTTTTTCCCCATCAGAAACTGAATGAGGAGTGAAGATGCTGGAATATAACACATTGAAAGCTGCTCTACACACACTACTGCACTCACAACACATATGGAGGCTTTTCTTCTTTTTTACACAGCTCACACTGTAATAGTTCAGAAAAGAATAGCAACTTGCACATTTTACACATCCCCCACCGCCATGAATAGTACAAAAACGGAAAAGTGGTCTCTTAATTTTTCCATGGTAGATTACGTTTCCTGTTCTAAGCTGACAAGTGTGGCACCTGGTGTGGTCTTTTGCAGAAGCCCATCTGCTACATGTTGTGCAGTCAAAAAGAATTTCTTACATGTCTTGGTTGTAACAAGGGGTTATTATTGTTGCCTTCCTTACAGCTCAAACCAATCTACCCATATACTCTGATCACTGGCATCAACAAGGCTTTTTCGCCCAGAAAACTGCCACTCACTGGATATTTTCTCTTTTTCAGGCTGTTCTCTGTAAACTCTAGGGATGCTTGTGTTCCCAGTAGATCTGCATGTTATGAAATACTCAGACCAGCCCATCTGGTACCAGTCATTTTAAGAACTGTCATTTCAAATACAGTGTCCCTGAGAGCCTTTAGCTCTATCAACTATGTTAACTGGATCAGTCAACATAGTTAGCAGGAATTTATAGTAAACTAAATGTAGGCCAATAAAATCCTTTAATAGTTCTGAAAATGCCTACAAATCCTTTAAACATTCAAAATGTGATGTTAGAATATTAAAGACTACCATTTAGTAATAAAAGCCTTCTGTCCATCAGATATGGGTGAACTTGGTATTATACCTCTTATTAGAGCTTTGTGGCGACCACTTAATCTCTCACTTTTTCCTCTTCCTCCAGCGGGGTTACCCGGCCAAACACGAGGTGTGCCAGTTCCATTTCACCTCATGGCCAGAACATGGAGTGCCGTACCATGCCACAGGCCTACTGGCCTTTCTGCGACGGGTCAAGGCCTCCACGCCCCCCGATGCTGGCCCTGTGGTGGTCCACTGCAGGTACACAGACACACATTTTTCACAGAAACCATTCCCTCCTCTCTTGAATACTCGCTTGACCACTTCCTTTTTACATGTCTATATACTAGAGCATTAACAGAATAGTTGACTAGTCGACTAGTTGTTTTTTTCCCCTCTCTCTGTGTAAACAAGATTTTAATGTGTATACACACGCTGGGCCAGGCTCGGGCCAAGTTTGGGTTCGAGTTCGGGTTCGGGAAGAGAATATAAACTCTAACTCTATTTCCACAATCCCCCCAATGCGCGGTGCGTTATGAATTTTACTCGAATACAAATACGAAATACGAAATACAGATAGGAATACCATCAGCTTTGCACACCTCTAGTAATTACATACTAATGCATATTAATTATGAAATTATTTCCACACAAACAGCATGGTGACCTGCACAACCTGCAAGTTAGTGTTATAGCACAGTAACAGTACCAGTGTTGTCCACAGCACCTGAAATGGCAATGCTAGCTAACATGGCTAACACTAGCACTGCAGAGAGTCATTCAGTCCAGAGGACACTGAGTGGCACTGCAGCTTAAACGGTTCCCACTTTCTGTTGTACTTTTAAATTTACCAGAAAATTCAAGTTAACAGCCTTTGTGTTGCTTTGTTTAATTGTCATGTTGATTGCGCATGTTACAGAGAATTTTAATAAAAGTAGCTTAATATTGGACACCTGTCTTTCTCCGCTGCGTCTGTGTGACGTTATCAAACAATTACTCAACTTCGACTTTGCTGACAGATAAGTCTGCCTGAAAAAAATTGAAGTCTTTAAAGCCCTACTATACACACGTTTCTATGTATATTCATGTGAAAGTGCTGGTGAATTAAGGCTTTAAAATGCTATTTATGATTTATAACTGTGTAATTACAAATACTATGTAAAACACATGATAGCCCTACTTTAAAGGCTAGAATTTAAAGGCTAGAATTTAGTACACTGAAAGGTACGGACAATAATCAGAAATAGCAGCCTCTTCACACAGAGCCTCCATCTCTCACCCTGGGTCTGTTGTTCTGTCTGCAGCATGGGAGCTGGGCGGACAGGTTGCTATATTGTCCTGGACGTAATGTTGGACATGGCAGAGTGTGAGGGAGTGGTGGACATCTACAACTGTGTCAAGACTCTATGCTCGCGGCGCATCAACATGATTCAAACTGAGGTAAACAAAATTCATGACTCGTAATGAATACTGCAGTTCATTCACTGTCAGCCATGACTTCTTATAAAAATAAGTATCTAATACATATGGAATGTTATTTAGCAGGGCTGACCCAAATACCTTTATCCCAAGCTTTGAATAGAAGCTCACCATCAATTTTTAACATTAAAATATAACAAAAAGCCATGACTTAAGCACAGAAATTTGTTTAAGGTTTTATTTTTAATTAAATATTCCAGTTTTTGTGTTCTAACCACAATTTTACCAAGAGAGGTATGCTGTAAATTCTAGTCAGATAAAGATACAAATGAGTTCTTCTGATTTTTATATCGCAGGGATGATATTCAAGTAAGTTTAACCCTCTGAGGTCAGAGGTCATTCTGGCACTTTAAGGGAATTTGCTACACTTTCAAATTTGTAGGATTTCATGTAACTAAAAACATCTCTGCCCAAGTTACATATGTTGATATATTCTTGAAAACCTCAGCAAGAATGTAAGTAAATTCATTTTTTTATTGTGTAAACATGACAGGACAAAAACCTACTTTCAGAGGTCCCTAAGCAAAGTACAAAAATATATCTGACCAAGACTTTTGAAGTTTGAAACTTGTAAACATATGTCTTGGCTACAAAAAGGTAAGGAGCAGATTCAGAAATGTCATGTATTTTCAATGCAATTTGTAAATGAAAAAGACGTTTCTCACCCATAACTTCCCCCATTCCCCTGTCAATGCCATGTGTGAGCCCGGTTTATCCTTCATTGTTCACTTAGTGTTCCAAGTTCAGTTCCATTGCCACCTTTAAGTGTAAACAGATTTCATTGTTTTGTACTCAAATAGTATTATACTCAAATACATACACATCTTTGGCTGTTCATATATCTTACAGGAATCAGCTAAACTGCTCATCTAGCCTGCTATTGTGATGGTGGCAGGTGTAGGTAGGAGTAGAGAAAGGTGAAACTGTGAGAGTGATCTTTATTCATGAAAAACACACTTGAAATAAATGATCCAGCCAATAATACAAGAAAACATTCAAGAATGTAACACAGGGAAACCCTTGGGAAGGATCTGTGGAGACTGAAACAAAGACTCGCAAACAGGGAAACATGTACCCGGTAATAATGCAGAACACCTGGAAAGAAGCAGAGACTCCTAGAGGACACAGGTGAATACACTGATCTAGGGGGAAGATTAAGGAGGAAATGAGATCCTGAAGAGAGGAGTACAAAGTCAGAAATGAGCAATTTGAAACAGGGTGTGACAGCGCTTTTTCTCTCAGCATCACATTAAAGACCATGTTTAATGAGTGAGGGATATCCTTGTTGAGAGTTCTAAGTACAGAAGCATCTCTTTAGCCTCTGTGTTAATTCTTCTGATGATTTTTGCCTGATTTTGGATCTATCTCTGTAGTCTCTCTATGTAGTTTACTCCAAGTATGCTGTTTCATTGTTTTTAGATATAAGGCCCGGCACTGCTGTTCTTTGTTTAAAATATTTTCCCTAAATTACTTTCAAAGAAAAGGAGTGTACTGCGAAATTGTTAGAGGGATCTGTGGCTCTGTAAAGACTTTATATAACATTGTTTGAGTATGACATTATCTCTATGGACTAATATCAAATGCATGACTAAATAATTGCTATTTGCTACAACTATTACAACTATATCTCTTGGTTGTAGAATCAACGGGTGCTAAATAAGCTTCTAACTTTGTCAGGAATCAATAAAGGTCTACAATTCTTGTGGAGACTAGAAAAAGAATAACACAAAATAAGTACTAAATATACCAAATAAGGAAACCAACAATTTAACACTCAAGTCATACTCAAATCATTTGGGACAGCACTACATTCACTATTGTTTTTATTTAGTAAGATGCAGGACAAGCCAAATGTATTATTTGTTTGCTAGACTGAAAATAAAGTGAAATCACAGGTATTGATCTGTTTAATGGGATTCACCATCAATATTTATTCTCAACTATTGTATTACTCGTGTTGTGTATTTGGCTGGACACAATCAAGAGAGAGTCAAGAAATCAAGGAAGAGCAATTTTCAGTGTAATTGCTGACTGCTCAGTAACAAGGAAACATAGTCATAAAAAACTTGGCAACACTTCTTGCTATCATTTATAGTCATGTCACACTAACTCAGGCATGATGCCATTATTGTATCTAGACTGCTTTATAATCCCTCAGGGGTTACTGTGCTGCCATGTTGGCTTGTTGATTGATGACTGAAGGACTGTATTTAAGTGGCTGTTCATGAATTGCTGCTGAAATCAGATTTCTCTACTGACTCTAATTCATGATGAAACCAATTTATTCTCCTTTTTTATTATTTGGTTTTGGTTTGAGTTCAGTTTCACTTAGTTTTAATACAAACTAATGTTAGCACAGAGAGTACAGTTGAAACCAAGAGAATGTAGATGTTACATTGGTTGTGGGTGTGGTAAACTGGATCCATATGCAGGGGCTTGAGAATCCGTTATTATTGCAAAAAAACAAGCCAGCTGAAGCACTTACAGTGGTACAAATGTAAAAGACCACTGCAAAAATGTTCAATTTCCCCTGTTTTATTTTTAATTGGTGCAAATATTGAACTGAACAGCTTTGCCTTAGCTTTTAAGAACTACAGATACTTTTCCAATTAAAAATATTGTCCCTTAAAGCATAAATTTAAAGGAAATAACAATCATGCAGTGTTTACAGAACTTTAATAATTCAAAGAAAACAAATCTCTTCTTCACTCTGAAATAAAATGGCAATAATTAACTTTGACTTACTTCCAGTAGTGTTTTACAACTGGTCTCATTGCAAGACAAGAGTGTTGATTATTCTTAGAATTTTCCTCATTAAATAAGATTTCATTCAGGTGATCAGTAATCAGTGCATCATAAAGCAGAATGAGGTGCTTGTGTAGGAATTTCACAGACACTGGCATGAATATAGAGATACTGAAAAAAAATATATGCTTGTAAAAACATAAAAGGCCATTTTAGAGAAGTGTTGCAAAAAAATCTAAACTCATATCATTTCTTAAATAAAAGAGGTTGATGTAGTGACCTCACTAAATGTTGTACCTAGAAGCAATGTTTCAATGTCATGTAGAACATCTTCTCAGAAGACTGGAGGCTGTTCCTACAAATGGGAAAATAAGCCTCATAGCTTGATTTTAGAAGAAATCAAGACATAGCTTGTCCTGTTTTTGAAAATATGTTTCCACGTATTTCCATAAGTGAAAAAAGTATTTTAACTGAGATTCAATTTTTTTTGCTTGCACGATAATTAACATTTTGCCTATCATTAGACTGAAGCGGTTTTGTCAGTTTTTTTTTGTGTGGGAGTGTGGATTTAATGTGGGTTGACATTTGCCGCACTGCAAAGGGAATGTATTATCTTGCCCCTTGAATTATGCTTTTGACATTTTGTCACTTCTTGTTTTAATCAAATGGACAAATATGGATTTTTTTTTTCAGTGAACTTTGGAGCATTTCCTCTCTCTTTAAATATATCTCTCTCGTTTTCTTCTCTCTTAGGAGCAGTATGTGTTTATTCATGATGCTATCCTGGAGGCGTGCCTGTGTGGTGAGACTGCCATCCCGGTCAGTGAGTTTGCTCTCACCTATAAGGACATGCTGCGGGTCGACACCCAGAGCAACACCTCCCAGCTCCGAGAAGAGTTCCAGGTGAGAGCTTTCAGCCCCATATTATTAGACCCCAGGCAGGAGGTAGCAAGGCCACACTGCAGCATCACAACACAGTCTTCAAAACGAGTACAGTGCAGTGACAGCACAAGCTAAATGACACTGACTGACGATTACAGAATTTGTCTTTTGTCATGAGGGTGCACATGCTAGCCGAATATGCTAAAGCAAAAATTTGTCAATTATACAAAATTAGATTTGGCCATGAAAACCACTCAAAATCCTGGCTGTACCACTTTATGCTTTAAAGCGGAATGGTACACGTATGATTCTATGTACTAAAAAATGTGACTGCCTATGGTGCTATACAGAAGCATTTTTTTTCAAGCATAAGACAGCAGGTTTTACATCCCAGAGGGAAAAAACAACAACAAAATATTTAACCAGGCTTCTCGAAGTGTTCAGTTCCATATATAATCATTTCCTTTACAAAAGAATTCTTGAAGAATCTCACTGCAGCGTGAAATGGAGAAATTTTCTGGAATAATGACTTGAAATTGTATTGTAAGTGCCTGGAATTTGTGAACACCTGTGCATGTTCCAGAGTTCAGAACGAAGCTCCTGTACCTATTCCGCTCATGTGTAGACTTTTTCCTGGCTTGACATAGTTTCTGAGTGGGCATGCACACCCAACCAGATACAATTCACATGGCTGCAAAAACAGTATTTATTTTTCATCAGAAAGACAGTATAGAGCCATGGATGCATAATCATATTTAC
Organism: Rhabdalestes septentrionalis; assembly: GCA_037832545.1. Taxonomy (NCBI): domain Eukaryota; kingdom Metazoa; phylum Chordata; class Actinopteri; order Characiformes; family Alestidae; genus Rhabdalestes; species Rhabdalestes septentrionalis. Next base: position 34,107 of record JBBMFX010582084.1, on the reverse strand, counting down.
ACAATTACTTGCAGTAAAGGTTTAGTTCTTGACACAAAACATTAACTTACCAGTATACAGTCACAGGCAAAAATATTAAATATTTTCATTACTTTAGGGTTTTTGTATTGCACCTTATTCATTACTTTTAGTGGTTAAAATTGTGTCCCATATATTTAAAAATGGTTCTTTCTAAAACGAAATTGGTTCTTCTATGGAACATAATTGCAAAAGTAAATGTTCTCGAATATCAATGGACTTTTCCTCTGTTATGATACAGCTATTACTGCCTATGACTCATAAGAGAGGTAGTTACAAGGTGGGTGCACCCCTGTTTTGACCAGTATTTATTAAGTGTGTAAATGAAAAAACAAGATTTCGATTTGAGATTTGTCCTTCTCTCATCTGCCATTCCATTAACAAACCCAAGCTTTTTTTCTGCCTCTTTCGAAATCCTGAAAAAATTGATTGACATGTATGATTAAGTTAGACAACCTATAATCTTGTCTTTTCTTAAAAAAATTACTATGTTTGTTATGTTTCCAGTGGAAATAAGTCGACAGATGATTGCAACATGTTGATAATTGTAGGCTTCTTTCGAGCAGCTGGTTGGTTTGCAAGTTTGTGACGCTTACCTGGTCAAGTCATTGAATGCCATTGAGATGCATTGCAGAGAGAAATGAATACACGAGCCAGCATGGGCCTTTCAATGGGTCTGATTGCTGTGGAAGCTCAGAACAAGAGCAAATCAAGTGTGTTGGACCGGAATCATAAGCACTCATTTCAGAGAATACTGATAATAACCATTTGGAAAACGCAATACAGTGACCATAGCAAAGTAATATGAAAGAGGAAAAATCCCCTGAGATTTCAGGATATTAAACATCAAACTACTTTCTAGAAGGACCCAAGAAAAGGTTCTAATGCATGTATTGTATTTAACCACCCACATCAGTCGTTTTTGTTAGTTGTGCTCAATTCTAATGAGCCGTGTCCACTACTTTCATTTCCCTCTTCCTTTTTCACATTAAGATGCAAATGACCTCATATCTGCATAGCCCCAAGCACGTTTCTGTCCCGCATGCCCGGACACCGCAGCAGCCCCAGATGTAATCTTAACGCTGTGGACACTAAATTGGAACGACTTGTTCACTCTGCCGGGGCCAAAAGCCAAGAGACGGCCAATAGCCATCGACTTCTGTAATCTTCAGCATTGTCGTTCCCGTCCCTTTCTTGCAAGGACTTGTAATGAACTTGTTTGATATATATATGTGCGATCTGCCCAAATTTGTTTCTGGCCATTAAGCAACATGTGTTTCAGACATTCCTCAGCCTTATTAAATTATGAAATATTGGAGCAAGTCAAATATTGGCAGTGGCCTGTTTACATTGAATAAATATCTCTTGCCTTGCTCTCATTCTAACTCTCTCATTCTTTCTTTTAACAAGTATTGATCAATCAACGCACCTTGCATGCTAATGATGAGAATGCTTTTGATGAATCTAGATCAGTGGATGCTTTTTTACTAGTCCCAACCCCCCCATTCACCATAAAATGTTTGTTTTTTATGATTATATATTTAATAGCCTAAATATATGACCTTAATAATCCACAGAATTCAAACTTTCATTTGATGCAGTGGTGCACTGAATAATACATTCATCATTTGGGCCAGATTCAACAAACATTAACCTTGTAAGCGTTCTTTAAAAATATTAAAAAACCGAGTGATTATAGAGATATGAATTTTTACTGCAATGATGACAATCATACATACATATGGATACCCTTGGTCAAATTACACATTTTAAAAATATTTCACATTATTTAATATGCAATTACATAATATTTGCTATATTTTGCATATATGGGGTCCAATAAAATAAAATATGTCCTGTGCAAAACTTACTAACATTAGTAAAAAAAAATTATTATTTTTTTCATGGATCTTTATTTTAAAAAATTGAATTTGATAAGTTTTCTTCAAACACTTTATATTTACGTGACTGCAAACAAATTTTGGACCATTGCAGTTTCCCAAAGAGACTCTCTTTTTTTGGTATCTTGACATATGCAAGGGAAGAACAAGTGAAGAAACATCACACAACATAAAAGTTAATACCAATTAAGGGTTTGCCGTAGAACTGTACTTTCAATCCAAGATCTTTTTCCCAGATGCAGCATAAAAGAAAAAGTAGTGTCAGCATGGTCAGCAACACCCTAACGAGAGATTTCTCTGCCTCTTCAGACTCGCTGTTCTTTTTCGCGTTGGTTGTTTGTTTCTCCTTTCCACACTTGCTTCCCCCCTACGCTCTTTCCTGAATTGTTTCCTTCCTTTATCCTCCTACAGACTCTCTCTGTCTTTTTTCCCCCCATATCTCCCTGATTATTAACTCTGGATCTTTTATGCATCCCCTTAGACTCTAAACTCAGTCACCCCTCACCTAGATGTGGAGGAGTGCAGTGTGTCCCTGCTGCCCCGGAACCGAGAGAAAAACCGGAGCATGGATGTGTTGCCGCCGGATCGCGCCCTGGCATTCCTTGTGTCCACCGAGGGCGACGGCAACAACTACATAAATGCGGCCCTGATGGACAGCTTTCTGAGACCCGCCAACTTCGTGGTGACCCCACACCCATTGCCCACCACTACCGGAGACTTCTGGAGGCTGGTGTTTGACTACAGCTGCACATCCATCGTCATGCTGAACCAGCTGAACCAGTCCAACTCTGCATGGGTGCGTTTGGACTCAAAACTGATTATTTATGTAGGAACGTTTACTGACACATTTTGCTGTTACTCTGATACATTATTCACCCAGCTTCAAATCACACAACAGATCTAAACAAGCACTCATGAGTGGATTATTTGTAATAAACTACAGCACACAGAGACATGTCTTTCTTTTCATAACTGACCTTTGGTGAGAAGGGAGGATGAACAAGGAGAGAGGGAGACAGAACTCAGCGGGTTATTTTTTATAAACCACAACAGTGAAACATATTTCATGAAAAGTTGATTTTAAACAAAAAGTGAAAAAAAGTGAGAATTTGCATTACTGATTTGCATAACTCGATGCTTTAACCATTTCATCATGTGGGCGGGGCAACACACATAACTTTAAGGCATATATAAAGGCTGTAAAAGTGTCCTGTAAAGGGGCAGATGCGACCGAGCAGATTCTGTGGTTAACTTACTCTGCGTGTTCTTCCTCTGTGTTTCTGTTTTCTCCCTTTGTAGCCCCCATAGACATGATACTATTTATATAGACTCAAAAGGTGATCACACCACCTCTCTCTCCTATATGTTACGGTGGAGACTCAACTAAAAACCCCAGTTTTTAAAAGATCGGTACTCTGCTTTTGATCACCTGGACGACTAACTGTACAAGCACAACAGGGCAGGGTCTACTGCATGTGTCAGAGTAGACTTACGCATGATAGTTTAAGCAATTATTTAAGGAAATTTGGAACTGACACAAACCCAACATGTATTAGGGAATGACCAAATTCAAAGTTGGCATACACACCATTTTTTTGTTGTGTAGGTATTTTTCTCTTGTGCTACCAAAACAGTATTGACCTGTCAAACCATTATATCTATCATTACGTTTCTTCAACAATTTTTGCTTGTGAAGGAACCTTTGTTACCCAAGCATATAAGGGAGCCTTGAATGACCTTGTTGTTGTTGTACTGATTGTCCTTCCTTCGAAAACTATTCCTTCCTTCGAAAACTATTGCTAGGCACCAACCACTTTGTAATGGAAATAACTGACAAGACCTTTTGCTTTGGAAAGGCTCTGACCTAGTCAATATATCCAACAAAATTTGGTCCTTGTCAGTAATATCTCTATGCTTTCCCATTTTTCTTGCTTTTTGTTATAAATTTGAAAACTATACAATAAAAAAGATATGGAACCAAATGCAGAGAACCAAAATAGGATAAGTAACGAAAGACAATTTGTAAAGACAAATAGCAAAAATAAAAAAATTAAAATGCAGTTCAAAACGAGTGAATTCAATAAAAGTTAGTCAAAGAAATGTTCACCAAGCAAAAAAAAAGAATCCAAAGTCCAGAAACAGTGTCAGAGAAGCACAGAGAATCAGAGCACAGAGTCAAGAGCACAGAGTATATGCTCAGGAGCTAGGCAGGGCATAGTATGCTTTGCACTGAGGAAATGTCTCTGAGGTCTATTTATACACTCTTGGCTTAGTATTCAGGTGATCCTGATCTTGTTATTGGGCTGTGTTGAACTCTGGATATCTGGACAGGGGTTTCTAGTATTTCCAGTGCCTGACTACACCTTACAAAATTTGTAAAACTGTGATAGACAGTGTGCACCTTCACAGTGAATGAAGAACAGGCATGAGCTGAGTTCACTCCTAATTTGTACACATTGTACACTGCACATTGTATATATTGGATCCGTCTTCATAGTAAATGGCTTGCTGATGTTTTTGAGATGCAACAACAGAGCATCTGTGTTTTGCTTGTAAATCCTGCTGAGTCTGTGGAGGCAGGTGTTGATAGGTTGGCTGTGGAAAAGTTTGAAAGCTGAGTAAATACCTACTGTGCTGTACGCTCACCAGAGCCTTGTAAATGTGATTTTCTAAGAAAAAAAACAAAAAAACAATTATAGGGTTTGTTTGAACACACACACAAACACTTACATATGTATACACATGTACACTCACAGCATACAGTACCTATAAAAGGGGAATGGTAGAGACCAAACCAGGAAACAAAGACATTAGACATGAAAGGTTGTGTTCCAAAACACATTAAATAGCACTTCCACAAATGATCTGTTTCATGCTTCTGTTTCCGGGCATACAATAAATTAATGCTAATGTAGTTGTTTTACTATGTTGTTTATCAGCCAGGCTAATTAATGAAATAAATCAGTCTCATTATCAGTTTGATAAATATAATCAAGTCATGAATATCACTATTTATTATCTCCAATGTCTAATTAATGAGAGTAAAATTAATTACTTGAGTTCTGAAGGTCGTATTGCAACTATGAATTATGTTATACAGATATTGGCAGTAACCCAGTGTTGGTCATAATCCTGGTGAAAATAATTGAAACATTGGTGTGAATGAGTGACCTGTGTGTATTCACGGCATGCTTTCTTTGTTTTTCTTTGTCCATGGAGTGGACTTGGGAGCATCTGCAAAGCTGGAAATGATGCTTTAAGATTGGAGGATTGTAAACACCCAGGTTTCACTGATGGAATGCTTGCAATGTCTAAGAAGCCATTTGCCCTAAAGTTCTATAATTACTCAGCAATTATTCTTTTTAAATCACAATACACAGAAGTCTCCAACACTAAGTACAATATCAAACCTATCAGTGTTTCATTTGTTCACTCTAATTTTGTGCAATCCATCTCACATTAACTTCCATTCTTCCAATCTTAAACCTATCCAGTGTCCTCCTGAAGAAAGCTGTTTCCAAATCTCACATTGACATTATGTTAATTGTCAAGGCACGTTTATTCATTAAAGGTAATTATTGAAAGCAAATAAATGAAAAATAGTAGAACTACAATGTAATGATTAGCACAGTAACAACATTTATGCAGTTACCTAAGAATATTTGTTAATATCTTTAGCAAAGGGAGGCGCAGACGCAGACTTCTATAACTTGAACGGTCCATTATTTTCAAAACACAAAAAGGTACGAGGGCACAAACACGAACAAGTTTCCATACAAAAAACCTTAAATACACATGAACTAAACACAAGAACAAAAAGAATCCAAAACGTATTTAACACTTAAACCGACCGGGGATGTCACAACTATTTCATTATTTTAATCGACCCAGTCCCCACTCTCTGCAGTGAATTAGTTCTTGCATGTTCACAAATTCTTCTGCATCCCCCATGTAAACACTTGTTGCAGATGAACCTGTGTGTAAATATATAAATATTTGCTTTCTCCCTCCACCTCATTGATAGACTCTCATCACTGAGACAAGTTAATACACTCTGCCTCTGTCTTTCTTCTTCGCTCCCTCTCTCACTATTTTCTCCTCTCCACATTCCTTCTATCTCTCTGCATGGTTAATATGTTTAACAGCAGCCTTGCATTCACTTCGTGCTTTTGAAGCCACGTCAGGCTGTCACACTCGTTTGTGTCGGCTACAGACACAAACGGCAAGTTAGACCCGCTCTATCACTCAGAGCTACGAGTGAAAATTAATTGACACGTTGAGGAAGTGTTAATCTTTTGAAATGAGAGCAGATTGAAATGGAAAATGGGACTGATATGGAGGAATGAGCTTGATATTTGATATAGAGGTGGCACAATTGAATTCGCTCCACAGATTAACCGCCCCCCTCCCCCACACCTCCTGTTCTGAGGATTTTTCCTCTCATTGCACAAGAGACTTCCCTGTTCTCCTGCCCTCCCCTTATCCTCATCATTGCATTAATCCTTGTGTCAATATCGCTTTCTGTTTTATGTGTCCCCCATCTTCTTCCCTCTGACAAATGCAAATTTGAGTGCAAATATGCTTTAGAAGCATGACTGGTGTATTAGAATTTGGCAAGAAAATGTTTCATATGATGAGTATATGTGCCTCTCTCTTTCTCTTTCTCTGGCTTGCAATATTCCTTATAAAAGCAATGTGTCAACTCAGAAATTTCTCAAATATTTCATACAGACCACTCCCTAACTTTAATACCTTTACTCCTGTTTTTGTTTTATTACTCACATTTTTGTTTTATTACTCACATTTTTTAGAACATTTGCAGGAGCCAGTGGCACTGTTCCAGCAAGGTCCATAAAACCACTGTGAAATTTGTTGGGATGCGTGTTTAAGATATTGTTTGATGCTTACAATTTTCAAGCATATTTCTTTTTTTTGTTTGTTTAACAAGGATATTCCCTTTTTCAGTTTACAACAATGTTAATTGGTAATCTGGTGAAAGCTTAATAATGTAAAAGTTTGAGACATAGTTGTACTGGGATACAGAGATAATCAGACAAAACTTTGTCTTGCTATAGTCAAAATCAGACAGAAAAACCTCAGGTTACTGTAGGATTCCCATAGAATTCAGAAAGAGTAGGATTTGGACAGAATTCTATTACGTTTTTGTCAGGCTACAGGCATGGACAAAACTGGCTGCAGTCAGCGTCATGCAGATATTTGTTTATCTACATTTGGACACAATCTGGATTAGACAGTCAATTTATTACAAGGGTAATTTTTAACTCCCAAAAATGTTTGCATGAAAAGCAAAGTGGAAAGCAAATAGTATCGGGATGTGGTTGTGTGGTTTAGATGCTCAAATGGTCAGCAGCTGTTCAATATAAACATGAACTCAATTTATGAAAATACAGTAACTGAGACAGTATTCAAGAACAAAGGTCAAATGGATTTGTTTTGTGTATGTGATTGCATGAAAATCATTAAATGGCAATGTGTAAAGCGCAGTGGTGAAAAGTTGAATCAGCTCACAGTTCAGGGGTATGTGTAGGGCATTGGGGGGTGGGGGGATGCAGGTAGGGTGTCTTGAAGATCGGGCTTTAATGATTCAATATGGCTAGCCTGGTGGGAGTTGTGTGAAGAAGAATTGTGCACAAACAAGGCTTTTCTGATGCAGAGCATGTAAAAGATGACCTGTAGTCACAGTTGAGACGCTCCAACGATGTTTACAGGTATTTTAACCCTTGTGTGGTGTTCATATTTTTGTTATTCAGCCAGTGTTGTGGGTCTGGTTCGTGGGTCCACTACAGACTTTTTCAGTCTGTTGCACTGGGACTACTGTACCAGGGATGCAGACAATTAGAATGCTCTAGGGTGCCTGTGTATAACACTGTGAAGATGGGGGGAGGTGGTTTTGGCTGTTTCAGAAGACACTGCTGGGCCTTTTTAGTCTGAGATGTGCATTCCCTGGAAATTGGTGGAGCCAATGATGGTTAGTGGTGTGTTGCTGGACCAAGTTTTTCTGAAGTCTGTACACTGAATTGTCATTACGGTTTTTGAGGTCCACCACAGTCATTCATCCATCCATTTTCTACCCCTTTATCCCGAACTCAGGGTCGGGGGGGGCTGGAGCCTATCCCAGCTACTACAGGTGAAGGCACGGTACACCCTGGACAGTCGGTAGCACGTCGCAGGGCAACACACTCACAGGCATTCACACTCACAGTCACACCTACGGGCAATTTAGTGTGCTCAATCAACCTATCCCCAATCATGCATGTTTTTGGTGGTGCGAGGAAACCGGAGCTCCCAGAGGAAACCCACGGTCACGTGGAGAACATGCAAACTCCACACAGAAAGACCCTGTGCCCAACCCGGGAGTCGAACCCAGGACCTTCTTGCTGTGAGGCCACCACAGTCATGTCATCAGCAAATACGATGATGTGGTTAGAGCCATACTTGGCTAGTGAACAGTAGTGGACTGTAGAGTGAACAGTAGTGGACTGAGTACAAAGCCCTGAAAAGCTCCTGTGCTTGGACTGATGGTGCTAGAAACAATGTAGCTGATGCGGATAGACTAAGGTCTTTGAAATAATGTCTAGGATCCAGTGGCACTGAGAAGTGCTCAGTCCCAGCTTGCTTAGTTGCACAGTTAGATTTTGTCTTTTGATGGGGTCGCTGAACTGAAGTCTATGAACAGAATTCTACTATGAGTGTCTCTCTTGTCCAAATGATATATGGAGAGGTGAAGGCAGAGGATAGGACATCCTTGTTTAACATGTTTGAGTGATATACAAACTGCAGTGGATCTAGTGAATGGGGGAGGCTGCTCTTAATGTGTGCCAGCATGAGAATCTCAAAGAACTTTATGATGCTAGGGGTTAGTGTGATGGGGCATCAGTCATTCAGGCATGATATTGTAGATTTATTTGGCACTGGGATGACGGTCGTGTACTTGAAGCAGGATGGGATGATCATCTGGCTCAGTGATGTGTTGAAGACATTTGATGTCAGCATATTCTTTGAGCATACGATCTGGTATACTGTCTGATCCAGCATGTTTTTGTGGGCTAACCTTGGTTAAACTTCTCCTCACATTGGCTGGAGGCAGACAGATGACCTGGTTGGTGATGGGAGGGGTGACTTTCCTCACAGGCTTTTTGTTCAGTGCATTAAATCGTCCATAGAACCCGTTACGTTCCTCAAGGGCTGCTGCTTGGTGAAGGCTTGTATTGAGTGAATCAGAATCAGAAGACTTTATTGATCCCAGAGGAAATTGCTTATGTTATCACAGCACAGACACACAGACACACAGAGACAAAAACAATTTAAAATGTAAAGTCTAAATAAAATCCAATAAAAAACTGCAGATACCAAATATAAACACACCATGATATATACACACATTCTGGACTATTAATACTATAGATATATAACTTACTGTTAAATAATTTACTAATAACACAAATGGTGGTTAGGAATATTTTATTGCATGTAGTAGAGATAAGTAGTATACAAGTAATATTGAAATAAGTTGTGATATTGCAAATTGTAGACTATTGCACACAATAGAAAGATTATCACACATAGTGATAAACATAATAATAATAATTTACCCTGAGCATCAGGTTCTTGCACCAATTATTGTGTGGAGAGAGATGGATGAGTTGTAGAATCTGATGCCAGTGGGAAGGAAGGAATTCCTGTGGCATTTGAAGGAGCACTTTTATGCTGGTGAGTTTGTGGCTAAAGGTACTTCTCACTTCGGCTACCACAGTGTCAAGTGGGTGATAAGAAATACCCAAAATGGACTGAGGTCTAGACAATGTTCTCCTTTCAGGCATGGTTTTCATTTGGGAAGACTCTGAAAGTTCTCCTGGCTGTGGTAGGAAGAACTGATTTCAGGTTTGTATGATTAAAGTCACCAGCAACAATGAAAAAGTCATCCAGATTCCCTGTTTCAATCTTCACAGACAAAAATCTTGGCAGCATGCTGGCCCTTCTAGCTGGATGACCGACTCTGGGAAGCTGAGGTGTAGCCATTTTTCTGTGAAAATAAAAAGAAAGGAGTTGTTTATTTTATGCTGGCTTGATTTTTTCTCGGGCTAAAAACAGGTTGGGACAGAATTTTGTTGGGTGACAAATTGGCTCCTACGCAGTTTTGTTGGGCTCAGGAATTTTGTTAGGCTCCGACCGTTGGGTTAAGACAATATGTTGTTCAAATTAAAACATTTGGTTATATGTGTCGGGGAGGGTTTGAGCAAATATTCCTGGGCTACATTTGAATTCACATTAAAATTTCAGGCCTTATTAATGCCGTATCACTCTCTCTGTGTTTTTCTTTACCTCTATCATCTCTTCATCTTTTATCTCTCAGCCTTGCCTGCAGTACTGGCCTGAGACGGGCATGCAGCAGTTTGGACCCATGACAGTTGAACTTCTTTCCAGGTCCACAGACGATGATGTCATCACACGACTGTTCAGGGTCACTAACATCACACGGGTACGTTTGTATCGCTAGAAAAAAAAGAGACTTGTTCTGGAATATAATGTCCTCTTTATTAGCCATTCCATCATAGTGATGAGCTGGTGTCTTTAGGGGGTTAACACTGGAGCCACTCTATTATAATGCACCATTAAATGCAGACCTCATTAAAACACTTGCCTGACATCTGACGTCCTCTGGCTCGAGGAATCTTCTTCAGACTCCACCACCCATTTACACTGGCTAATGGACTAAGAGACTAAATGTCTAATTTATCATTTTAGGATTGAATGAATTCAATATAGGTGTAGTTAAAGGTATAACTAAACATTGTGGTCATTCCTACAATGTGGCCCTTTCACATTGCCCCTAAATGTGTGTGTTTTATAGGGAAAGCGAGAAAAATAATATATTTTAGTGTTTGTACTTACAGTACTAGTCAGAAATTTTTGACAGAACTGCTTGTAAAAAAGAAAACAATACAAAATGTGGAAACTATGAGTATTACACATTATGAAACAAGCACACATATACATTTTTTTAATCCATTTTGGATTGTGATAAACATAATACAGAAATAAATTCATGCAATTAAAAATAAAGATCAAACCCATTGTGCTTATGAAAAACATTTATTCAATCTTATATGTCCAGACATTTTTGGGACCTTTTTATGTGTGTTTGTGTAATTGTGTGTGTTTGATTTTTTCTGTTCACTGTTATTACAATTTGGAACAATGTGTATGTGTGTGTGTAAAATGTGCAGGTTACTATTCTTATATGTATAACTATTGCAGTGGGAACTGTGTAAAAAAATAGAAACGCCTCCATATGTGTGGTGAGTACAATAGTGTTAGTACAGCAGCTTTTCTATATACTGTAAAGCAGCTTAACTCCTGAATCGTTTCTGATGAAACAGAGTCACACATGCAGACAGCCTGCTCTTATCTTTACTATTTAAATTGTTGCAAAAATTGTGTAAGAATGTTGTGGAGTTTAACATAGCCAAGATATAACTAATTATATTTATGAATTATTTTAAGATATACATGTAAAATTCTTTTAAACTTGAATCATGTGTATAAACCAATAGTGTATAAACCAATAGTGTATACAACTACAGTGATGTGAGCATTTTACACAGACCTACTACCACAAATGAAAAATCAAGTACTAGAAAAAAAATGATGCAGCCTCTTATTATTTCCATGACTGTATGTGAACGAACGAAGACTGTCTTGACCCTTTTTTGACCTCGACGGCCTCATCAGTGCCAACCTGTATCCTTGACATGTAGCTCCCAAAGTATCCCAAGAGTCACCTCACCTTCGCAAAGCACACCTGTCAACTAGACTGTCACCCTTAGACTCCTCATGTCACCTTCCTGTCAGCTGAGTTATCTCCCCTTCAGCCTTTGCTCCCCTGGCCTGTGTCACACTGTTCTAGCCACACAGAAACTCTCCATGTAACTGTCAGAAACAATCCCCATCCTGCCTTTTCACAGGACCCAAGCGAGAGCTTTCCCCGACGGGATGATGATTATCGCTTTCCCAATAAGGTACACCACTAGAGTAGTGTCTGCTGAGGAGAAATGAGGGGAGATGTTGATGCTTTGACCCCAAAGTCAGTAGAGAGGGTTATAAATACATTTAAGTTTGAGAGTTAAGTTCGTTTAATGGGCGCACACAGAGTGTTGAGGGCTTGTGAAAGTAATTTCTCTAAATGATTTAGGGCCTGTTCCCTTTAAAAGCCTTACTGTTCATAACGGCTTGAAATATTGTGACCTAATGCACGACTGTCTGCTTAATTCTTAAATATTTTTCACAGATTCTGCTAAATTCTCAAACTCTGTTTCCCACTGTAAATGAATTTGGCCTGACAAGTTCAAATGGGGTACACAATGACAGCATACATTTATCCAGATTAAAAGGATTATTTTCTATTTGAATGATGAATACATTTGTCAAAGTGCAGCAGTGAACAGAAGATAATACTTTCTTTTGGTTTAGCTTTGATTTGTTGACTGCAGTCATTTTTGCCAGGGGGCTCGTTTGTTATTGCTGAGGTAACTTAGCAGTTAATATCATCAGGAATATCAAGCTTTATTCAGGTATTCAATTGGTTGTTCGTGTTTGGGTTCTAGTTGGGTCATATCCACAATTTGATTGGATCCTCTCATCTTGTATTTGCCATTTCTATTTGTAAGCAAAAACATTATTATTTTGAAACGACCTCTGCATTGAAATGACCCTCATGAACAAAGCTTACCCACTTCTGCCACACTGGATGATGACCATGGCTATGTTTCCATTGAAAGGATTTTGCCATAGACAATGGAAACATAAATTGTCAGTTATGTTGTGCAAAACTCATGAAAACTTTTTGTCAGTTTAGCCAATGCATGTTTGTTAATAATCAAAAATAATGAGAAAACTCACACCAGAAACATTTTGACATTGTGCAAACATTATGTGCAATACTGCATCTTACAGAAAAAGCAAAAACCAGCATTTACAGAGAGTGTTGTGCCAAAGTTTTCTAGCCCTTTTAAATGGAATGAGTTCAAACAGTTCTGCATAGCAGAGGAATGTGATGTCAAACGGAACTTATTCAGTTACAGATTGTTGGCAGGTAAAACAACTAATAAAGCATTGCTCCAAACTGGAAACATTATAATATGCACCTACTAAGTAAAGTACAGTTAATTCTCATCTCACCATTTCAGTTACAGTTACAAAACCACAAATATGGTACGTAATCAATACAGGAACATATGACATTAGTCCAAATCATATGCTGAAAAGACGCATTTTTATTGTTCACACAGATCAAAATAAACTAAAATGTACTTCCTCTAATGTGAACCAAGTCTAAAGTAAAATGTTTAGGAAGGGGGGATTTTATTTGACTTAAATGTAACATTTATGTGTTTAAAATCTGTTATTTTCTTTGTCTATCTGTTCCACCATGGATCTCTCTGTCCCGCAGCTGCAGGAGGGGCAGCTGGTTGTCCGCCATTTTCAGTTCTTGCGCTGGTCGGCCTACCGCGAGATCCCTGACTCTAAAAAGGCCTTCCTCACCCTGCTGGCCCAGGTTCAGAAGTGGCAGAGGGAATGCGGTGAGGGCCGCACCGTGGTTCACTGCCTGTGAGTATTCCAATGAAATAAGTGTCAAGGAAAATTCAGATTTACTCATATGGTCACATATTTTCCTGACTACACAATATGTTCTTTTAATCACATATAGATTTAGGCTGTTAAACCAGTAAAATAATGTAGTATACTCTTAAATCAGTATACTAATAGGTAAATTAGGCATGTAATCGTGAGTGATTGTCTGATTATTTTGTGAAACAATCTTTCCTGAGCTAAAGTCTCTGAATGTTCTCTGAGTGTTTTTAAGGTTATCTTTGTTTCAAGGCTGTTTCCATAGAGTTTCCTTCAGAAAAGCTTAAATGCGTTGTCCCTTGCACATCTCTGAGTTTGATAAGTAATTTATGGCACATGTTGACGCATGAGGGTTGCTCCGTGGAAACCAGCACACTGAAATAGGGTCAAAGTTGATGTTGCTGTTCTAAGGTATAAATATTCTCGAACCTTGAATTGGCAGAGACGATTCGGACCCAGAGCTGAGACTTAGCCATTCGGGGGTCTGAATTGCAGTCTCTAAGATCTTAATTTGACTTTTGAGCGAAGCATTTTGTTGTCAGTCTGTTGATTTTCTCAAAACCTAAAAAAGTTTTTAAAAAATGCAGAGAAAGGGGTCTCTTTAATATTGAGTGATTTTAATGTGCTCTTCTCCTTCAATAATGTGTGCTTGCTTACTTAGGGACTATTGCATTGCATTCAACAAAAAATATTAGCATGCAGCTTCTTTTATGCAGTGATAGAAAATATGGGAGCACAGAGAAAGTTCAATTTCCACCTGCTGATTCACTTGATTATGATTACTGAGGGGACAAAGACAAAGAACGGATGGCCAGCAATACGTTATGTAAGGCTCGATTATACCAGCGATCATCTGCTCTCATTCAGTCCTCATCAGCCTCAGACATACCCACAGAGGTAAAGCTGCTTTAGGCACTTAATCCTTGCCTCCTCTTTCATGTCTTCAATTTTCTCAGTTTAGGGCTCCTCCACTCTGGCCCCAGGACACAGCCCTTCCATCTACATCCTCCAGTGGATTTTTATGCTCCTTGCTTTCTGTGTTAATGAGACCATCTCACAGACACAGAGAGCCGGGCTTCAAAGCCGACGTAGTCTTCCTCTGTCAGCATCCTCAGGCACTGATCCCAGTTCAGTCCGAGGTGGTGGTTTCACCACCAAAACTTCTGCATGTCTCTGTGTGCCACCTTTCGGCAGTAGAGCAGATTGTATCTGCTTTTGATGCACTCCTGGCACCATAACATTTCCGCTCATCCAAGTCTCTTCTCTTGAAACTTACTTATCCATGCTTTAACCCATAGAAGTCACAGCTATTGTCAATGATAACTAATGTATATTGTAATTTTATATGATTTCGGATTAGGATACATACAATCTACAATGGAACTTTCATTTTTTGTTTTGCAGAAACAAAGAATGAATTGTCATTTCGTGAAATTGAAACAAATGGTAAAATGTGGATTTCACTGATCGTAGGTGGACTTTGAACGGTTGGGAAGACACAACTGCAGGAATCAGCTTTTCATTTCTCAAAGCAAGTTTAATGAACTTAACGAGACGGATGAGGTCACTGAGCTTCCAACACGAACATAAGCATCAACACAAATATTAGCTGGTTCCACGAGGACCTTCACTCCTGGGAAAAGGACCCACACCTGTGGGACACAAGGCTTGGTGCAGGTTATGTGGCCCATTTGGCAAGTCAAGATGTTCCAATCTTTAACCGTAGTGGAGATGGCACACCTCAATACTGCTGAGACAGAGGGAAGTTAAACAAGTCCAGAGGCTGATACAAAGATACAGGCAAAGGAGTAAACACACATAAGCATTAGTACAAACCCGAGACACTCACAGGTGGAGTTTGGTGACCACATGCCGTTCCTCTGGATCGGCTGTGCTTTTGAATAATCATCGAGCAAACCAGATCCACTCAACTCGAGCGAGACACACACAGTCATGTTTTATGCTCAGTGCTCACACATGGGCTGTCCTCTACTGTAACATGTTCAAACTCTGGGGATGGGCTCCATAATGGGCATGACTGAGATGGCCAGACATGATACTGGACAGGTCACCAGTCCATCAGAGCATCTCCAGTTTACTTGACCCATATTTCCTCGGACCTTGGGAGGAAAGCAGAGTTCCTCATGGAAAACACCACAGACATGGGGAAGGGACACCCCAGCTGTGAATCAAACACAGGACATACTAATTACAATAATACTCTGATGGAGCAGCAGCTACTGATAGAGACTCCAATTCACAAGCGTGGTGAAATGTGCATTCTTAGATTTAAAAAGAAAATGTGTGCGACTGTGTTTCAGGAATGGCGGTGGGCGTAGTGGCACTTTCTGTACTTCCACCATGATAATGGAGATGGTTCGGCACCACCGCATGGTTGACGTTTTCTACGCTGTCAAGACTCTCCGCAACTCTAAGCCTAATATGGTGGAAACCATGGTATGCGATTTTTTTTGTTTTTGGATAGCCATGTGCTAAAACGGTCTCTGACAAGTTTCATAATTATTCAATATTGTGCTAAAAATCCTCCCAAAGCAGTAACCTGGGGGAAAAAGCAATGCATGTGTACATCACTGCCAGCTGTGCACCAGTAAAATATTCATGTTTAAAAGTATCCAGATAACTTTTCTAATAAGTGATTTCGGCTATTTTAAGGTGCACCCATTTCTAACAATTGTGGTCTCAAGAATTTCCACTGCCAGTATTTTGGGCCGTTAGTAGATTGGACCATTAACGTTCCTGATAATTGTCATGACTGATGTTAGTGTTTAATGTCAGGAAACCTTATGTCACATGCTAATTTTTGTTAGTTCTGCTCTAATGACATCGAACATTATGAAATCTGTTTTCGACATGACACCATACTACTTTTAATACATCTTAATCTTAATACATTAATCTCCTTAAGCACAGTCGTGATGTTATTTATTAACTGTTGTTTATTATATATTAACTGAAATTGTTCAGTTGTTCAAAAGTATAACACAACAAAATAAAGCAGAAACGATCTTTAATATCCACAGCGCCTTCTGCCTAAAAAGAAGAGAGTGTTACAATCTGATCTGTGCCCAAGTCAAGTTTTTAGCAGATTTACCTAAATGTTGTTGTTCAGGTTGCATATAAAAGCCTTTCACAGCATAGTTCACTTGTCAATTTGTATTCTGTTTATTTCTGACCAACTTCAGTTTGTGTAATGTAAAGTTAGTTGTTCTGCCATCAAGACTCATTTAAGGGCTATAACAGTTTGCAGACTTTATGTTTGTTTTCTGCATTGTATGCTGTGTTTTGTACACAAGTTGAACATTAATAACAGTAAGCAGGAGTGTTAAACGAGCCATTTCTTGAATGGCAACTTGTCTGGCACACATGGTTCTGGCATGGTTTTGTCAGACTTATGTAGCAATTAAAGTTATGTCCTTTTGGAACAAACAGGTAAACTGAAATCAATATATTCTATTCATATGTGTTGCCCCTCCACGTCTGTGTTTATGGCCTTTGGGGTCTTGTAAACTTAGACTTTAGTTTTTGTTTATCTATGTTATTATGATAACTGGCTTGTTGATTGGCTGATTTATCCAACACACCTCCTAAACAACTAGTGAACTAATTTGTATGAACTGTGACTACTGAACTTATTTGCTAAAATAAGTACAAACTATACAAAGTTATATTTAAAAGATGCAAACACAAAGTATTAAGTCCAAATCAAATATCAGTTCTCCCTCTGAAACACAAATTTAAATGCTTTAAGTAACTTATGTCCTAATATGTTGTCAAAGAATGTTAAAAAACCATATGAGTCCATATACACCAGAATACTCAAACACTAAACATATAGGTCAGACTCTAAACAGGTAACTCAAACCACTAAATGGGTTGTCCACTGTCTTTCTTCAATATTCTGTGTAGGTTCAGTGTCGATTAGCTGTGTTAGCTGACATGCTCTTTTTGCACACTTTTCTCTCATTCTAGGAGCAGTATCGATTCTGCTACGACCTGGCATTGGAGTACCTTGACTGCCTAGAGGTCAGATAACACCTGAAGCAGTGACCGGCCCACCAGTGCAAGAGCAACAGAGCCTTTCTCAGTCTGCGCCTTGAACCTTTTTAAGTTTTCCTTTCTTTCACTGGTCTCTCAGGCCTGAACGAATGACCCTTTCTGTTCACCTTCTGTTGTGAGAATGTAAAGATGCAGCCATGGGAGACTTGCCATCATTTGACCTCTGTTATGTATTTTGATTCTCTCTCTATCTCTCTCTCTCTCTCTCTCTCTCTCTCTCTCTCTCTCTCTCTCTCTCTCTCTCTCTCTCTCTCTCTCTTTCTCTCTGGCTCATTGTGCAAGATAGATTTTCTTTAAATGCTACCAGGGAATAGACTAGAAAGGGTGGGTAGCATTGGAAACCCCTGTACCTGTGAAGCGTAGACCATTTTTATGGGTATGGCCACTCCAGCCCCAACGACTGTCATGCTTTGATGTAGACTCCAAAAGCTCAGCCAATCTCTGCCTTACTCACTGAGCAAGAGGAACATACTGCGCTTTGACGACACCAAGAGACTGCAGCAGCCAAACCCCTGTGTATGTAGAGTATGTTTATTGTTATACCCTGTACATGGTGCAGTCTAGTGGACAAGCAACCAGTGCTTTTCATGAAAGAAACAGACATAGAGCGAATTCCTGAAGCAACAGGGACCAGACATTTCCAAAGGTGGATGAAGAGGGAGCGACGCACAGGTGGTTCTCAAGTTGGATTAATTTATTGTTTTTGTGTAAATACCGTAGATATTTTGGGCAAACCTGTTTCTAGATGTTGTCTCTGGTGTGCCAAACGCGTTCTCTTTTTCCGTGTGCGTGTTCGCGTGTTTAAAATGTAAAAAAAAGGAGGGACCACTCACGCATCTGCATGCCTGTTGTACTGTAGGTGTCCCATTGCGATCTGTGATCCAGTCTGCGTCAAGGCGTCTTATGCAGGATACCCGCTTTTCATCAAGAGCAATGCAAACGTCTGGGAAAAAAAAGAATAAGAAAAAAAAGAAAGGAAAAAAAGTGCTACTGTGGAAATAAGGCACTCACCAAGAGTTGCTTTTTAAATTTCTATTTATTTGTTGTGTTTTCTAAATAGTGTAAAATATGAAGAAATAAAAGATTACGACGTTGCTTTTATCTGCTCATTGTTATAAGCATCTTTATTTCACGCTTTTGTTACCCAGCAGTTATGAATTACTTGAATTATGAACTACAAAAATGACCCAATGGACTGGATTGCCTTTTATAATGCGCTGGAACGTGATTGTAATCATTTGAAACATTGCGGGGAGAAAGAAAAACAAGAGGAGAAAGAATCTCATCTTGAAGGGAAATTTGGAACGCCTGGTCTGCATTAATGAACTGTTTATGCTAATATTGTCATTCATATTGCTGAGGAAGTGAGATAAGTCTATACAGCACTGTTCCAGTGACATGTGCTGACCTTACTTTAGTCTGCCCATACATCTCATTGTTCTACACCGCTTGTTGACCTCAGTACAAGCCGCAACTCGCACTGAGAATAGTCATACTGCTATCCTTTTTTCCATGCCGTCCAATTAGCCTTTCACACGTGCCGTTTCAATTTGAAAGCAGAATCAATTCGAGGGCTGGAGGTGGGCTATCACATTTCCACTAACAGGCCCGTGGTGTGCATCTGTGATTCTCTCCGCAGTTAACATTTAACCATCCAGACAGTTATTAGCGTACCTGCGGTAAATAGGAGAATCTGTTCCAGGTTAGACCCCCCATTTCATTTCCTCTTATCATTTAATTAGATGTGCCTTAATCAGCTTTTTATCTGCAGATAAACAGACAGCTAGATTTCCATCCTGGGAGGTAATGGAAGCTTTCTGATGATTCATCAGTCTTACTCATAGTCTTATTCTCCTATTTCTAGGCTTTGTGATAAGCTTCAATTACCATCTTTTCGGTCCCTGTCCCAAGCCTGCATTGATTTTCTTGACACCGACCCCTCCACCCAGTGGAATACATTATCATGATCATCTGTCCATTACTGTTCTGTCTAAGCGATTTTGACTCAGCTTGAAATCTTCTAAATCTGATCTCCGCCAAACTGGCCTGGGACTATCACTGAGCTCACATTATTTGGATGATTAATCAAATAATTGAGTGCTTTGAAAAAAGCCAAACAATAAAAGAGGACAAAATTGCCCAATAACTGCCCACGCAGAGCCTTTTAAAGACTCTGAATTGGACGCATTGCATGGAAAAGCAGTGTTGAGTTGATTTAAATTGAAGTGTTTTGATGAAGTACATAAGCATGAGTGCCAAAATTCTCGGATCCACCAAAAAACAAAACAACAAAATAATAAAAGATAATTAGGTAATAAACTGCTAAACTGACCCAGAAATGCTCATCCTCCATGGGGAACAAACTAATTTTCCAAAAAAAATATTGCCCAGTTTTTTATTTTATATCTATTTATCAAAATAAAGTAGTAAAATATAACGTATATTGTGCCATAAATTTTGCATGGGGCACTTTATATGTTTACTTCTTAATATTCAGTTGAGCTCATTAAACAGTAGTTGTGCAGGAAAAGGTGGTTCTCAGTAAAGGTGCATGTTTTCACTTAAACCTTATAATGACTACATACATCCAAACGACTGCATATTTGGCTATTAAATGCATATTGTCGCTGTCTGGTGGAAACCTCGTAACTCCACTTTTGGTCTTTGTTGTTTTTTTCATTAATCGATACTATTGGTCAGTCTCCACGTGAGTCTGTAAAATTGAGAAATTATTAAACAATGAAAAAAATGAAAATAGTTATACAAATTTTTGATTACATGGTATTCATTTATTTAGAATGTACATCGTTTTTTTGAGTTTCCTGAAAAAAAGCGGTTTTGGACATGTGAGGTTTTGGCCCGAAAGTGACGATATGCAACTTAATGGAAGAGTAACAAAAACCTTTTAATTGGAATGAATTTAAAATGTAATCATGTTTGTGTTTGGTATATAAACTTAAATAACTTTGTGGGATTTTAGCAGACATTTCCATTTTCTACATTTTTACAGATGCTTTCATCCCCAGTGATTTCCACTCCCGTCCAACTTGAGGTCACGGGTGTCTTGCTCAGGAACCCAGTGGAGGTGTGCTGAGTGTAGGATTCGAGCCCACAACCTCTTGCTCTAGAGCAGGGGCTGGCAAATCCGGTCCTGGAGGGCCGTAGTCCAGCATGTTTTGGTGATTTCCCTCCTCAGAAACACCTGGTTCAAATTGACAGTTAATTGTCAGATTTAGTGAATATGTTTGAGTAGGACTACCATCAAACTGTGCTGGACACCAGCCCTGCAGGACCGGATTTGCCTACCCCTGCTCTAGAGGCAAGTGTCCTATCCACTAGGATGCCAACCTCCACCCCTGTATAATAAATATGGATCTTTTATAAAATAAAAAGCATATATTTAAATTTGTGTGTGTGTCCATCAAGGAGAACAGTGCAAAAGAGCAAATATACCTGTATATAGAAAAGTAAAACAAAAAAGATCAAAGCGATTTAGAGGAAATATCTGTTTGGGTCCGATTACAGAACGCTGGACGGGCTCCTCTATTGTATAGACTCCCACACTAAAGCGTATCTACAGCACAGGCTCCCTCCTGCACTCTCCTAGGGCTAATCTGAGTACACACACAATGTCAGTCATTGTCAAAGCTGGCGTCCGTTTGTCTCCTACACAAAAGCTGTGTTGGCATGTAGGAGAGCTGAGTTCTGAAGTAAAATGTGACGGGAGGGACGTGGAAGGTCAAACTTGGACCGGGCCGATGGTTGAGGACATCCTGCGCGGCCCCATCACTCAAAAGGAGTGGCTTTTCATAATGCGTTCTGACATCAGCCTTTTCTACCTAAATGTCATGTGTTGTCCTGCCATGAGTTCCAGGCTTTCACTCTTTGCACACTCAAAGCAGGATGAACTGGCTTTGTTTTTGAATGGTAATATGTTCTACTTATCACTGCCTTAATCTTCCATTTGCATGCCTTAAATGGGTGCTACACTTCCAGCTTTGTTTGATAGAATGTATGCATGGATTACCAGCCGCCTGGAGCACATATGAAGCCATGTCTCTTTCTTGCTGTGTACCGTGTGTGCTGAACTCAATTTCAGGAACTCATATTAATCCCAATGGATTTGTGTCTGTTGACATACAGCCTTTGCACAGGAGTCTGGACAGGTGCACTGTTTCAGGGTTTGCAGCAGCAGACAGAGCCCCAGTTTGAGTCTTATCGCACCGGTGCAGGTCCCTGTCACGTCTGACCTATCAAATGTCAGGCCGTGGTTCAAGGCTTCCCGAGCGAGCTGTGGCCTGAACTGCAGATGAGGGGAAAGGGATGCAGGGAAGCACAGTGAGGAGAAAGGAGCAGTGGAAAGTGCACAGACCTTGCCTAGATTCTTGTCTCAAAGCCCCATGTAACCTCCCTGGATTACGTACAGTGTAAATACAATAAAAGGTCTCTCTCTGGATGTATGTCATAATTCAGTTGATAAAATTGTTCTTATTTACTCACATTTAACCATTCTAAAAACAATTTTATCATAGTGCATTTTGTTATATTATTAGAACCGGGCAAAATTTGATTGATGAGAATGAATTCATTGTTTTAAATCATTCAGTAACATTATTTTCACTGTGTAGCCCATTTGTCTCTTGCACAAAAGCTAAACGTAGAAATCAAATGATTTCCATAGAGTGAACACTGTCCAGTGGGAGCAATAGTGGCTGCATGTTCTATCTGGTGTCTGTGTAAATACATAAAATATGCAGTTAACTCCTCCAAAGCCTTCACTCCCATGTTCATTCCTGTGGCTAGTGGAGTCTTGTTCCATTGGAGGATCCATTGGAGTTTTCCACATTGCTGTTGCTCTAGTTAATTTGCCCCTTTTTGGTTTATCCATTGTTGTCCCACAAGCACTGCCCTGCTGAATGTGCTACAAGAAATGTAAACACGATATTTGAACAAGATGGCTACAATTGCAGATAACAATATACTATTTAAGCATTTCGGCTATTACAAATTATTTGAAGGTTCATACTAGACACATGAGTATGAAGGCACAGAAAGACCATTTTTTCCAGGAGAGTGAATATAGGGGACCTTTGAAACCATGGGGAGTACAGTGTGTATGCATGTACATTGGGTGACTAAAACTTACCTGGAAAGTACTTTTTCTCTACCTGTGCCTATAGTTTTGATTTTTGATTTAGAGGTAAAATGGCATTTTGCATATTATTCACTCCTATCACAATTGACAGCCAAACATGAGAGTACATAACGATCACATCCAAGCACAAGGCATTTGGACACGAATCAATTAATTCTATTTTGTTGGGGGACCTGGGACCCATCAGAAGCTTGGCTGCGAGGGAGTGTGTATTTGGGAGATCCGCTTCAGCCCCTGCTGACTGGGGCTGATTCCGTTTGGCCTTTCTTTATCTCCGCTCCTGGGTGACTTATCTCTCCAGTGCTTTGACATGACTTTGCAATTATGTATGTTTCGCTCAGAATGGATTTGCGGGGGATAGTTTGACACGGTGGGAAAATTGAACACTGTAGTGTCTTAGTGGGAATAACGCTGGGGTGTATGTGGGTACGGAGATAAGGACGTTCCCTGGAGCTCTCTAAAAGCAAGCGTTGCACATGCATTTAATTTCATTTCATTTGCAAGGGCTAGATGAAACGCAGCCTTGATAAAGGCATCCACTGCATTTTATTTGAAAAAGACTATTTATTTTCTGCAAACATACACTTTATCGATTGTGTCACGCACACCAAAGGCATCATTTCTTGATAAATTGTTTCTAGGGGAGAAGTGTAGTTTGCTCTTGCTGCCCCTGGGCAGTTTGTTGTGAGAACTTCTGAGTCGGGGTGGGAAACAGATGACATTCTGTGGTGTGGAATAATCTATGGGGGCAGCGGTATGGCATTGGAAGGGCGACGGCTGGGGGCAGTCGATAATGGAGCGACGTAATGGGAGTTGCGTGCCGTTCCTACGTTTTGCCTTCCTGGCCTTCATCCTTCTCCCTGACAGGCCCAGTGCAGAGCGTGCTGCTCCTGAGGCAGCGGGGCAGGGACCTGACCGGACCCCAGCACAAAGAGCTGTGCTGGGCTGTTACACTCTCTCTTGTTTCTTTCTTGTTCTCTGCCTCATTTTTTTCTCATTTTTCATTTCTGTTCTCTCCTGCTCTCCCTCTCTTTTGCCTTGTGTGTTCCTCTCCTCCCACTGCAGTTGTGACCTCTAGACAGGTCCATTATTTTTTTTTCCTTCACATTCTTTCAATTGTTGTTGGTATTTTTTTTGTGTGTGCACACTCACTTCCTGTCCTTGAAACCCTTCACTTTGCTCTCACTCCCATGCATTTACAGACTTTCCCACACACTTTTTCCTTACCATTCCCAGTTCAGTGTCATCTGCCCTTTATTTATGCTAGTGAAGTGCAGTAACACTTTCATTTAGCTCTTATACTCTTACGTGTATCAGTTTCAGTGTCTTTTTCAGTCTAAGTGATCATCCTTGGTGTCGGAAAAGTTGTTCCTATCTGCAAAACAAGACCTTTTGAGCTGGTTTCTCATTTAATGTCAATATTCCAAAGGCATAGGTTTAAATTGGCCAGAATTCTGTAGCAGATTTCTGATAAAGATTGTAACACAGCCACCCACTGCCATAGGATGTTAAATTGTAGGTCTACAGAACTGTGCTAAAGTCAGATTCCACCCTTTCATTTATTTATTTTCCAGTCAAAATGACCAATCTGTTCATTTTTCATTCAAAGAAACAGGAAGTATGTTGCCACAGTGAGAACATCTTTTTTTTACATGATTTAGAAGCCCCAGTTGCTCTTACTTTACATGAGATTTTTGTAATGAATGTGGACCGATAGAAATGATCCTAAATTACTGATGTATTTGTACTTCTGTAAAATTATGAAGTCTAAAGTTCCGTACCCTTTGGTGCTAGCTTCCCATTAGCATGCTGTGAGAATTTCAACAAGTGGTTGGACTTTCAATTTCCTCCCATACTGAAAAGTAGCATCAGTGTCAGACTCCACTGTCGAGACAACTACTCCTCACACTAATGCCTAACCAGGGTGTCTGGAAGTTTAGATTACTCATCTGTTGTGCTTATTTCTTTTTAAACAGGTTGCTTTATCTCAAACCTTAATTACCCATGACACAAACAGTGGTACAACTGTGATGTTTTCGACCATGCTCTTGTGCTAGCCTGCAACTAAGAGCTGATTCTCTGTAGCGAATCAGAAGAACTGACTCCCATCGAGTGACAGCTTTAATATTTGCAAAGCTAGGCTAAAATTTGAGGCTACAGGTGATAATAAACTAAGAGCCAAAGAACTGGCTCTTCTTTGTGAACCATGCCAGAAGAGCCGGCTCTCTGAAAAGAGCAAACTGCGTTCAGTCTCGCGAGAGTGAACTTCACTTACGGTTCCCTTCATAATTTGTAAATCGACTTGTTCAGTTCAGCGTTCACGAAAAACAGGAACATGTTCAATGAACGCCGTTTATTGAATGTGTTCATGCACAACACTGGGATGCACAGTCTGGGGAAATAAAAGAGTTCCTTTCAGAGTTCACACCCCTGATATACAAGTGCATGCTCTTCTTTGATGTTAAGCAGATGCCTTCTGAGCATTTCTGCAGGTGTTCATTCGTAAGACAACCTTCCTCCTTTTTGTGTCCTTGTCCAATCGATTCTTTCCTCTCTGTCCTCAAAGGTCTCCAGTCAACAACTTTTCCTTGTGTATTTTTTTGCTTGTCTCTCCCTGTTCCAGCAGAGAGCTGGATGGCATGTCACAAGATTAGACAAATAATTAGGCAGTGCTATGATGGCATTTATCTCTGGAAGGCAGTGTGTCCCTCAGTGGGGCGTAACTGTTGCAATCCGTCCCCCTGCTAAAATGAAGAGCCACTGAGGAGGAGGGGACGCCCATGGCTCTGGAGTATAGCGACTATGCCAACACACACCCTGCTCTCTATTTTGTTCTCTCACTCTTCCTGCCTTCTCCTGCTGCTCGTTAGTTTTGCTCGGTGGCAGATGAAAGCGCTCAGGCCCCTTTGACATGCTTTCCGATTTCAGTGTGGGATGCGAATTGGGCAGAAAAAGCTTTTGCAAGAACTTAGTGGCCTTTCTCGCACAGAATACTAAAGTGACCTCCCCTTCATTCATGTCATTTCTCAATCTTCCTCACTGATGCCTGGTGTTTTTTTGATGCAGCAAACTTGAAAGGGCATGCGATTTCTTCCCTCACACTCACACAATGCAAACTCATTTCTGCAGGGCTGTAAAAGAGAAATTAAGAATATGACCTCTATTCGACAAATGTGGGCCACATCTAAAAGCATGTTTTATGGGCAGTATTGCTTCCGTCAGAGGCTCTTAATTTCTCCTGCGGGGCATTTAGTCCAGCACATGCAACCCCTCACAATGATGGGTGCCAACACACATCCTGCTCCTGGATCGGCTTTGTCTTTTCAGACATTGCATTTTGATCTGAGAGCAGCACTTGCTGTGGCTAATGATGCCACAGGGTGGATAGTGGAGATCATCACAGCACAAACTGCAGTCCTCAGTGCTCTAAGTGAGCAGTGCAGTGCAGGTCTCATCTAACGCACTGAAGCTAAATCAATACTCAATCACCTGCAGCAAAGACGTGAGAGTTGTATTTAGTTAACCTTGGGATGAACCGTTAACAGCAACTGGTAACAGAGATAGGAGAGGAAAAAAATCACCCTTTTAGATGTTTAGATGTTTTTATAATAGTTCTAGCTATCTGATGTTCATGTGTTTGTGTGTGTGTGTGGATGTGTGTTTGTGTGTGTGTGCATGAGAGAGAAAAAAAGGAGAGAGAGAGAGAGAGAGAGAGAGAGAGAGAGAGAGAATCCTCAGTAAAAAGGAATTTCAAACAACTCTCTGGAGGCTGTCCGTGACTAAGTGAGGGAGATCTCATAGCGTCAAGTGACTAAATATAATCAATCGGATTGTCTGCTTTCATGCCAGATTTCTTTAAAGCATGGGAGCCTCAATTTAGCTCAAAGCTGTCTTGTGAAAGATGAGGTCTTTGTTTCTCATTATAAATAGGAAAAAGCATACCTGGTTAATCCAAGCAACTGTCAACTTTTGCCATGTTTTGGCGAGCCTCTGAAAAAACATGCAGAGTATTAAAAATCTGATTGCATAAATATTTTGGGTAGCACTTTATAGCTTTAAGCATTTTTTAAGCATTGGTAAAGACTTAGTTAATACGTTGTTAATCATATGTTAGTAATTCTCTCTTAATTATTTCTCATCAGTTAATCATTAATAAACAGATCTATTAATTTTTTGTGTGTAATGAATAAATCCATCTATATATGTAATATTATACTGAAGAAATTCTTAAGAAATGACTTATCCAGCACCTGTAAGTTGTCACGATCAAAAGCGCAAGGATCCATGGGCAAACGGGGATTTATTTTGAAATACAAAACATAAACAGAAAATCACGGCACGGTGGCCGGCAAGATTAAACAGAAACGAGGCAAAAACGAGAACAGACACGGGGAAGTGAGGCGATGGCGAGATAACGTGAACACAAACAAAACTTAAATACCAAACCTAAATGAGACCAAACACGAAACAGCTGCAGACAAGAGACAGGTGGAAATAATAAGTGACAGGGTACACAGATACACACGGAACATGGACACAACCAAACCAAAACAGAACAGAGTGTCAAAATAAAAGTCCTCTTAAAACAAACCAGAAAACAAGAACAATAAAAAACCAAAAAGCAGTGGCCAAAAATAGCCACTGTCACATAAGTAGCTTTACTTAAGTACTGTTCGTCATTTATTCTGTATTTATTCATATATTTGTTCTTTATTTGGTAAACATTGTTTCACATTGTTTTATTATTTTACCGTTTAGGCTTACTTGATGACCCTTCATGTTTTTTAGAGTAGCATTTCCTAAGTTTAAAGAATTAGATGAACTTATTCATCACACACAGTACATTAATAGTTATGTTTATTAATGATTAACTGAGGAGAAATAACTAAGAGACAATTACTAAAAAACGATTAACAATGTATTAACCAAGACTTAACCAGTGCTTAATTAATGCTTAATAGGGAGTAGTTATTATAAAGTGCTACCATATTGAAAAACATAAAAAATTGAATAGACATTCTATACTCAGCAGTAGTTCCATAGGGTGACCTATGCATTTAAAACTATGAATTACTAAAACAAAGGTACAGAGAGCTCTGGTGCAGAAATTTGAGATCATTCTCAAGTTAATTTTAGGTTACTGTCCGCACAGCAAGGGACGAAAATTACAAACAGTTGGTCTGTGGCTGAGTTGGTTATATTGTAATTATATTGTAATATATCTTCTATATTACCACCTAATAATCTCTCTCAGTTTTTAAATATGTATGTTGTCATTTTCATACAGTTGTTTTAATGTGCCTTTAAAGATAAACACAAAAATGATTTAATGACACATTTTCAATCGAACCACTTTCATTCGCTCTGCTGGATGATGTTAGCATTGAGGTCAGCACTACCCTCTTTCATATTCTGTAATATTTTGTGGTTTCTAAAAAAAATCCTAGCACTCTAATAGACCCCTCCACTACCAGTTTCTCAAGAAAATGATGATATGAGCTATTCATAGTAGATTAGTTTTGATGACTCTTGACATGTCATTCAATTCATTAGCATTTTATTAGCACTTTATTCCCTTGACATTCAGACATATTACAGCAGCTTTAGCAACAATGTAGTAAAGTCAGAGTTAGGTTAGGGATTTTTATTTTCCCAGTTGTAAATTTCTAAACTCTCACAATAATAAACTGAAAATCATACATCTTCAACTTTTTTAAGATATCCCAAGGACCTTGCTGTATATTCAGTGTTCCCTATGGCAAACAGGGTTGCCAAGCCCAGCAAAAAGCGATGCTTACAACCAGAAGTATTTTTTTTTCAAAATGTTGTCCCGTGAGAGCATTTTCAAACTAGCCCAGGCATTAAAACTGGAAACCTAGCATCTCTAAGAGCAAATTGGCATTAATGCAGTCCTCAACAATGGCTGCACTTAAGGTGCACAGAATGTCATTCATTTGATTGCTGAAAGGAGAAATGGGACATTGGCTGCCTAAACCTTTAATCAGCCCTAAAACTGTAGTGCAAACCCAAATATAGTAGATTCCTACAACTTTCTGCATGGGCTCAACCTGACTCAAACCACATAATCCAGTTTGAGCTGGAAACTGACAGATACCATCCTATTGTTATGCAACAAACCTAATAAAAACCTGTCAGGATAGTGCCAAATAAATTATGATAATATTTAGATGGGTGGTTCGATGTGAAATAGCCTGCAACAATATGTCAGCAATATGTCAGCCTTCATGTTTTTAATCTTAAATTTCAACCTTCCCATGTTTCCATTTTCTCACACATATGGACTGTAATAAATTCTGTCAAAAGCGTGTGCCTGACACCAGTATGCCAAACATATAAATATTAGGGCTGGGAATTTAATGCGTTAATTAGATTAATTAATCAGAGGTGGAGGTAGCTCAGTGGGTAGGATACTTGCCTCTGGACTATGAGGTCTTAGGTTCGGGTCCT
Organism: Rhabdalestes septentrionalis; assembly: GCA_037832545.1. Lineage (NCBI taxonomy): Eukaryota > Metazoa > Chordata > Actinopteri > Characiformes > Alestidae > Rhabdalestes > Rhabdalestes septentrionalis. Next base: position 4,839 of record JBBMFX010582084.1, on the reverse strand, counting down.
ACCCCCAGCACACCACCACTGGGTCCCTGAGCAAGACTCTTAACTCCAAGTTGCTCCAGGGAGACTGTTCCCTGTAGTTAGAAATGGAAGTCACTTTGGATAAAGGCATCTGCTAAATGGCGTAAATGTAAATCACAGAAAAAATAACGCGTTAATATTTTTAACGCAATTAAAGCTTTAAGCCCTGTCACTAGTTGGCAGACATGTAGTACTTCAATTCAAGACCAAAAATACGTCAAATCTCCAAATCACTGCTGCGTGAGCAGCCATAGAGCACAGTTCAGTTCACAGCACGTGAGTAATCGTGTGAGATTTGGAAGAAAAAAACGACAAATTGGCTAGTAAAAAGTTGTCACGTGATGTCTTGTGAATGCTTTTTGCCGATTCTGACTCAGAAGGAGAATATTTGCCTTTTGGAAAAGACGCTCGCGTATCTCCCAGTTCAATCTTGAGCACAGCTGCATGGCCATGCAAGGAGAGAGTAAACACAAAGCACAAACACATGTTTATTTAAACACTTTGCCCATCGAGAAAGAGGGTAGCAGTGGTGAATCGCAGTGTAGGAGAGGTGTCGATCACGCTAGAGGCAGCAGGAGAGAGAGAGGGGGAAATCTAGTCCTCCAGAGGGATGGAGTCTCAGTGCTGTGGCCGTAATGTGTGTGAGAGAGCTGGGGACATGGGAGAGGCAGCTGGGGTGATCTGGGTCTGAATAGGGCTGAAATAGCGATCATAATGGTGTCTGGGTTTATTTGAGAAATGAGGAAGTGTATCAAAACTTACAACTGTCATATACTTTAACCTAATTCATAGGTTTGGTTCAGTCAGTGATAAAAATGTCATGACCATTATAGCTGAAGTTATAGGCTTGTAATATAGGCTTGTAACGTCTGTATGTGCTATATGTATAAGAAAGTAACAAGAAAAGCTAAAGAGGAGGAAATGTGTGTTAAAATTCGTTTTAACTTGTTAGTTACTAGAGGTGTGCAAAGCGGCCCCTAATTTACTCCTGAACTTGAGCATGTGACGAGGGGTGGGGGTGGAGTATCTACTCCTGAACGCGAGCATGTGACTGGGGGTGGATTATCTACTCTCGAACGCGAGCCTGTGACCGGGAGGCAGAGTATCTACTCCCGAACACGAGCCTGTGACCAGGGGGGTGGAATATTTACTCCTGAACGCGAGCCTGTGACCGGGGGCGGACTATCTACTCCTGAACGCGAGCCTGTGACCGGGGGGCAGAGTATCTACTCCCGAACACGAGCCTGTGACCATGGGGGTGGAATATTTACTCCTGAACGTGAGCCTGTGACCGGGGGCGGATTATCTACTCCTGAACGCGAGCCTGTGAAATGGGGGCCGAATGTCTGCCCCTGAATGCTAGCGTGTACCGGGGGTGTTCTTTCCTACCGTATTTGTAAAAAATTCATTATTTGTGCCTTTCTGAATACTGTATTTGGATTCGGCTCCACCCCAATTAGTTACTTTGGTATTTTATTAACTACAAGTACTCAACAGATCTTCTTCTGTCTTTTTGGAAAAGCATTCCAGGTGGCTCCTAATAGAATGATTAGAGCAGGGGTCGCAAACCTTTTAGGTTAACTCTGTACTAGTATATGAAATTGGAATAGGCTCAGTACCCGTGATGTAGCTCTCAGTTTCAGAAAGGTTGGTGACCCCTGGATTAGAGTGTATAGCTACACCAAAGCAAACGGGGCTAACTTCTGAAAGGAAAATAAGATCCTCACCATCTCACCATTTTTAGTATTTGTGTGATTACAAAGTGGTGTTATTACATAATTTTGATGTGACAATCTAAAATGTGTGCACTGTAAAAAATTTTAAGTTGACTTAAATTTCAAGGCAACTCGTTGCACAGCTTTTTTGAGTTCACTCAAATTTGGAGCAAGTCGTTCACACAACTCAATTCGCTGAGTAAAGTCACATGTTCCTTTTTTGTTCAGCACACCAGATTTTTCCATTAAATAGACTTGTAATGCATTTTCCATGTGCCTCGATAACTTATGTTATGTTAACTTTTTCCTGTGAGTTTTACGGACAAAAGATTTTTTGTACAAGTTAACATAAACACAATCAAGGGGTGGAGATAGCTCAGCGCATAGGATGCATTTATGGCATTTAGCAGACGCCTTTATCCAAAGCCATTCCTAACTACAGGGGACAGTCTCCCTGGACCAACTGGGGGTTAAGGGTCTTGCTCAGCAGCTCAGTGGTGGTGCTGGAGGCAGGATTCAAACCCAGGACCTCATAGGTCAGAGGCAAGTATCCTACCTACTGAGCTACCTCCACTCTTTTGATCTCCTGCTGCTCGTTTTACTGACGTTCAAAATGGCGCTATCATTCCACGTGAGCTTCAACGTAGGCATGTTACAGCGTGCATACGCCAACTATCAAATCAACATGTGGTTGTAAACTTAAATGTGCATGTCCAGTCCACAGTTCAAAATTAGTTGGTCAGACAATTTTTGAACCAACTTACTTATTGAGTCAACTTTTTAGGGTTTTATTGTCCAGTTAACTATTAGATTAAAGTTATTCAAACTTTTTGGAAGTTGGATTTTTTACAGTGTGACATAATCTAACCATTAGAACTCATTTTATGAGTAAGTGCAGAATTGCACTGTGTGTCAGCTGGAAGACCCTAAAAAAGTAAAATTATCAAAACATCTTGTGACAGGTAACAGAATGACTCATCCTTGACCTTGTAGTGACCACCTCAGAAGTCTCAGATAGTGTCACAGACCAGCCCAGGGTCAAATTTCTCATCAGATTTCATGTAAGGCTAGTGGAGTAGAAAAAACAGATACAACAGAATAGTGCAGAGAAAAAAAGAGATGACAAGAATTAAGGGGAAGTCAAGAAAAGCCCAGCAGCCAATGCAACATTGACGGTATGGGGCAGGCAATGCTTGTATGGCTTTTAACCTATTTTTAAATAATATTCTACCAAGATTTTGCTGTTATCTCCATTTTTAACTGATTGGAATGGTTCAGATATCTTTGGAACCTTTCATCTTTCTGAGAGATTACCTAAGCCTGAGGCACGCAGAACTGGAGGAACAGGGACTTCACAGAAATTCTACTTTTGCTTAATTGTCGGTAGGCAAATAATCTCTAACCTCACTACTGGAGGCTAATCTGCCCAAGGAGAAGTATTATGTTAGGGGCAGAACACAATCTCCTTTTGTCAGCTCTAATCCGGACTTGCACAAATTCATTAGTGGCTGTTTTAATGAGAGTGTCGACCGCAGGATTGCCCTCAGCACCGTGTACTAATTCGAGTTTTTGGCCAGATTGTTCCGACTCCTGAGGCCGCTTAAAAGCCTTACTTGCCCTGCAGATTGGGGAGTGATACAGCAACAGTGCTATTTATTTTTTATTCCTCCAAGCTTTAGGAAGATACTGTGAACACATCCTGTTGATGGAATTGTAAGGAAAAACAGCAGGTAAGTAGTAAAAAATTATTTGAATGGTAAGTGTTGTACATCATATTGTTAGACTTACTTATTTTACACATATTAACACATATTTTACTGCACCCATATGTCTCTGGTCATTAGAATGGAGACTATACATTACTAAAACAAAAAGATTATCTGATGAGAAGGTTAAAAGGTACTGCAAGCAGAGTAATTTCTGGTTGTCTATAGCTCTTAAATCAATTTGGCTCCAGTTCCATATCTGAAAGGATCTAATCTTGCCACAGTTATTTTATTTGCATTGTATACCATCAAGCTATTCCTAAACTAATATTATTTTAACTATAGCTCAGTAGTCAGAATTGATTGACACTACAGGGCATAGTGTTGCATATTTTTGTAATTCATGCTGGGTATTTTAGGTAAATGAATAGTTAAAAAAATTAATTCTGTCAAACAAATAAGGCTGAGGGAAACAACTTTGAACTGCAGAATATGTGATAACATTAAACATCCCAAAATGTTTTACCTTTATTCATTTTGCATTTTTACCTTGAGTTATTATTCATTTGGCTTGAAGAATCATGCTACGCATCTCTTTCAAAAATCTTCATGCAATATTTATAAATTAGAAAAGAAAATTTATTTTACATTACATTTGCCATATACATCTTTACATTGCAATACATTGCAATGCTATTTTTACACCATTAATAAGACTCAAAGTAGCTCCACACTTTTTCTAGAATTCCAAGGGTTTTGATATTTAAAACAAAACATTGAGAACGTTGAAAGTGCCCATGTAGTTTATTAAAAAGACAGACGCTGCATCCGAAATCGCATACTTCCCTGCTTTATAGTATGCGAAACCTAGTATGCGAGGTGAGTAGTATGTCCGAATTCATAGTGTGCGAAAAACAGCAGACGAGAAGTACCCGGATGACCTACTGCTTCTGGACAAATTCTGCAGTAGGCATCCAATACTGCCCTACAAAGGCAAAAGACCTTAACCTACCAGAGTGTGAAACTGAGAAAAATGACTTTAAAGTTTTTTTGTTGTTCAACCAATTGTATGATAGGTAGGACACTGAAAATTTACCAAGTAGTTGTCATAATGAATACATTTATCTACATAAAAAAAAATTAATTCAAACTTGACGTTTGATGCTTATTCGGAATAATGGGTCATACAAAGGCAAAATACATTGACTTATAATTTATTGAACATTTGGGCTTTTATCACTCTATACACACATTACTATGATAATAATTATAGCTTTAAAAGAACATTTAGTTAATATGTCTAGTAAGGCTGAATATTACATACATAGAACATTATAAAATAGCATTTAATGAGAATTTTAAGGCAACAACAGTACTGGATTATTGTAAATAAAATAACA
>JBBMFX010582073.1:0-13973 GCA_037832545.1 Rhabdalestes septentrionalis | reverse complement strand
TCGCGCATTGTCCAAAGCTATAATACGGACGCCTGTTGACAATGCGCCCACACGCAGCTTCTTTCATAAGCAGGAGCAAGACGAATGCGCTTCTGACTTCAGACAATGCGCCACTGGCCGTGAAAATCAGGCCCATACTCTTTGTTTACTGAGTTTGGTTCCGTTTTTGTTCTGTGGATATGTTTGCTGTGTTAAAATGAAAAGTTTGATTAAAATATGTTAAAAAGTAAGAATGCCTGCTTTTGTAACAGAACAAATAAACAAAATTAGGCAATTACAAGGCTTCACTAAATGCATAAGGGTTTATTAACCTACAAAGCATTCATATTTGCTAAGTTATGCTAAAATACAAGACTACAGATGATAATAAAATAAAAGCCATTTGGGAGCTGTACCACAAGAGCCAACTCTCTGAAAAGAGCTGAACTTCCCATGTTCCCAACCTGTGAATTTAAAACAAGAACTGCGTTCAGTCTTGCGAGAGTGAATGTAATTCAAGGTTACGCTCATAATTTGTAAACAGACTCGTTCAGTTCAGAGTTCACAAAAAATCGGAACATGCCATTCGTTGAAAGCGTTCATGCACAACACTGGTGTGAGCTTGTTTAAAGGTTTATGTGTGTATCCTCTGTGTATGAAGTGGGGGTTAAGCTGTAGCAGCGGAAGTGAAAGGCTGATTCTGTGCACCCAGCAGCTATTCACCTCAATTTTCACAGCATGCACACTACACACACTTTTAGCAGTCCAAGAGTGAGTGAAGCTAAGAGGACACACTGACTATTCTGTCCTTATATACTACAAACCACAAAATATGAAAAGTTAAGTGTTTAAGTGTTTAAGGGTATGTATTGTTCACTTACTGAAAACACACACACACAAACACACTTTATGCCTATTCCCCAAGATGTAGCAACCTTTAGTTTCACAATGTTTGTACAAGTAGTGAAATCTAATCACACAATCAGGATGTACAGGTATGTTTACTATTACTACTACTTAAAAGCCACTTTAAAATGTGCTACAAAGGCTACTTACAAACTTTCTTATGTGGTCTCTGAAATTTTGTTACAGAATTAGCCATAAAAATGCCAAAATACAAACACACGAATACAAATAGCTAAAAGTAGCAGCCATCTGGATTTTGTCAGTACAGTAGTTTCGGCATGTTTAAACAGTGTAAACGTGTTGGTTAAACTTCCATGTGTTATTCTGCAACATTGATGTTAAGGAGTTTCAATGACAAATCTCACATCTCAAAAGCAGAATTTCTTACCTCATTGAGCCAAATAACTTCTGTACAATCCCATTATACTGACACTAGTAATGAAAGTGAATGTGCTGGGGTGGAAGAATGTGTGGGGTGGAGCCTTTTCGAAGTCACTTTTTAACAGTGAATTACTATTAAGCGTTTTTTCCCAGTGGAAAGCAAATTGCTCTATATTATATAAACACAGGTACATTATATTGTCCTTAAATTTATATTACCTTTACAATAAATACTTTTATAATTAAATTAATATATTAAAATTAATATATTAGTAATATATACTTCAGGCACCCCCAAAAGATGCCAGACTTTAATGGCAGCTCTGCTCATCTTACTCTTATTTTCTTTTTTTTTGGTAACTTTTTAATTTAAATCTCTCCCTTATGTAATCATGGGGATTGTAAGATCTTTCACGAACAAGATGAACTAGCAAATGGCACTAACCCGGTTCCAGGAGGTGTTCCGGTAGTGTGGCATCATGATACATACATACATTACAGTTTACATTTAGTTAACATATTGTTTACATAAACATATATTTGTGTATATATTTTACAATACAGATATCCATATTCATATTCATATTTCTAGATTGTGTAATGTACTGCGTGTGTAATGGTATTTTTTAAATATATTCTATTGTATTATTAATTTTGCAGCTCTTAACTTTGTACTGTCCACTTTCTGCCATGACAATGCAAATTTCTCACTTGTGGGACTAATAAAGGCTTATCTTTTCTTTTCTTAGTTATAGATGTATTAGTAGAAGAAGTATTGAATCAGAACTTCAGTGGTTGTCCATACTGGTTTTAAATGTTTAGGACATACATATTTCCCACATGTTTTTTATCTGCAAACCAGCTTCATGTAAAACCTTAAATTTGTATTTTTCATGAAAGAAAAACATTTCTTAGCAGATTTTAGTCCCTTATACATTGAATCATATGTTAAAACAGACTTAAATGTGATTATTTAATTTAATTAATTTAATATACATTTACTTGTTAGTGACATTGGCCTCTTAGGTACAGTGAACAAATAAAGAACCACAGATGTCAAACATGCTTAGGCAAATTTTAGATATGTGGAAAACTGAGTAAGTCTGTGGTAGTTAAAAAATTCAAGACTTATTCATCAGTAACTGCTTTTCAGTAAATACATTTTGAAGTAACTACTAGCAACTTTGTGTGAACATTGAAGATCTGAATTGTAATGTATGGACTTGTTTGTGTGTATGAACAGAATCAATAAAAACATTTACAGCCTCACTAAATCATAATCTTTATCATCATAAACATAGGTTACACCGTGAACAAATGACCTAGAAACGCCCAATACCATTGTGGTCCCAGGGAGATGTCAAGTAAGCATGAATGCAGCTCATTTCTTATTTACTCCCCAAACAACACACAGCCAAAACAACAGCTGGCTGTGGCAAGATAGCTGGTGTCAGACTGGCTTAACAGCTGACTCAGGATGTGTGTGACATGACACAATGTCTGGCAGGGTTCACTAGGATCTACTGCTTCAAACAAGGAACTTGGAGTTGTAAATGTGTCAGAATGGGCTAAAAGCACTCTACACTATGGGAGATTGAATTGGAATGAGGCCCAAATACTCAAACTTTGCTCCAGAAAAGTGTAGGACACAAGACATGAAACAATTCTTTTAAAGTGGTGAAGTTGCCTGTGTGACAATGTTATCCCTGAAAATGTATGTTTTATTTAGAAAAATTGTCTTTTATCTACTTTTACATCAGACATGCATAGTAAAGTAATACATGTAAAAGCTTTACATTCTCTGCATATGAAAAAGAGGAATACAGTTAAACACTCAACATCAAATTCTGCTCATTAAATGTGTTTTTTTTTTTAATAAATACATGACATTATATTTTTTGTCCTTTTTTTGAGTTTACCCAAATTTCCCTTTTTGTATTTTAGGACACTACCAAGTAGGGCTGCACGATTATGGCCAAAATGATAATCATGATTATTTTCATCTATATTAAAATCATGATTATTCATTATTTTAGGTAAAACGTTCAAACAAACAATAAATAAACAAAGGGTTCAGTTCAAAATTAATCCTAAAAAAAACAAAAACAAAACCCCAAAACAAAACAAAAAAAAAAGAATAAAATAAATTGACCCCAGACAAAGGGCTAACAAAAATAAATATGCGATTGCAGAGTGCACAGTGCAAACCGATAAGGAAAAAAAGCCTATGCTGAAAAGGTACACACTTGGAACAAGGAACAGCAACATTCAGGAACACAAACACACACTATCTCTCTCTCCCCCTATTACACACACACAATCTCTCTCTCTCTCTCTCTCTCTCTCTCTCTCTCTCTCTCGCACATGCACACAAACACTCTCTATCACACACAGGCACCCTGATAAATTATACATAAAAAACTGTTTACTACTGGACAGTAGTGTTAAATTAATTTAAAAATATTATTACTTAAAAAATGCAATTAACATTATAACAGTAAAGAGTGGTACTATATGTGGCAAAGTGTTCTCACCATTTTCAAACCTCTTTCCTCATGGAAGTCCAATATTCATTTTAACTACAATCAAATCCCTGGTTTGGCTGGTTTTACTTTAAATTAGGTGGAGCTGCTTATGGAATTTTATAAATGACTGGAGGCAATGAGCAAAAATCTAAAAACATAAACAAAAAATCCTTTTTAGAAAAAAAAGGATCTCTTGATACTTTTTACTGCTTTCTTGTTGGTTTCAGTTTATATAGGTTATATGCATAAAAACACACACACACACAGACACTGTCATGCACACACTCACTCTCACACACTCTTACACAGACGCACGCGCACACACACTCTGTATTTTTAAACAACTATAGTGTGATATGAAAAAATGAGCGAGTAAATTGACTGTTATTCCTCACAAAATTTTTTTTATTCAAATCAATTTAATGAACCTTTCTGTGTGTCATTTGTGATGTACATGAAAAAAACCTTCAATAGCCCATCTGAGAATAAATCATTACTAATAAACCAGCTTAGACGGTTCAGTTTCGAGCTGTGTCCAAATGAGGTCAGTAGGTGGAGTAGAGTAAAGCTGTAGCTCCTGAATCGAAACATCCTCACGTAAACTTAACTTCTCCATGCGGCTCGGAGCCTCTAAAATGTAACGTGACTTTATGATTGCTAACTGATACGAATGTTAGCGCATGTTAGAACGTGCAGTGATACTGTTTCTCATGGACATTTTACAAAGATCGACTTTGGTGACGTAAATTAAACAAAGCCTTGAGGGAAATTCTTTTTTTGTACTCGAATAATTGTTTCAGCCCAAATATACACATATATGCACAAACACAAACATATATACACACACGCTACACACATAATATGGAAGCAGAGTATCTGCTCCAAGACACAAGCATCTCCAAGTCAATCACCCTTCTTTGTAATCAAACTGTCCATGTAGGAAGCAACACTGATCGACAATCAATTTCACATGCTGTTCTGCAAATGGAATAGAAAACAGGTGGAAATTATAGGAAATTACGTGGCGACCACAAACCACTGGTCAGTTCCTATGCTTTCTGGCTGATGTTTTGTTCATTTTTGAATGCTGGAAGTGCTTCCACTCAAGTGGTATCATCAGATGGAGTGTATAACCCACACAAGTGGCTCAGGTATTGCAGCTCATCCAGGATGGCACATCAATGCGAGCTGTGGCAAGAAGGTTTGCTGTGTCTGTCAGCGTAGTGTCAAGAGCATGGAGGCGCTACCAGGAGGCAGGCCAGTACATCAGGAGATGTGAAGGAGGCCAACTATGTAAAGTACGAAGTATTTAATAAGAATATTTCATTCATTCATGTATAGGATATCTTATTTTGTGTTCTCTTTATTTTTTTGAGCAGTGTATATATAATTTTTTACTTTTAATTTTTGCTATTTAATTCTGTGCATTTTCAAATTGCTTTATCTTTACAGCTCCAAATAAGAAGCAAATTCACTCAACTGATTGACAGTTTTTATGCCCCTAGTGAGTACTGATTGTACTGGTTCGGTCAGTGGTGACCTTTTTTCCACTGCGTTTTGGTTAGATTTTCTGTTTCAGTTTCCAGGACTTTTATTTTGATACCTTGTTTTCGTTTGGTTGTGTCTGTGTCCGTGTTTCTCTGTGCTGCCGTAATGATTAGTCTTTTGTCTTCACCTGTTTCGTGTTTGTGTCTCATTTGGTTTACTATTTAAGTCAGTTTATCCCAGTGTTTCCTCATCTGGCCATTGCCTCACTTCCCCGTGTGTGTTTCCCAGTTTTTGCGTCGTTTTCTGTTTTGCTCTTGCTGGCCACCGCGCCATGTTTTCTGTTTCTGTTTTCTGTTTGGTTTAAATGAACTCCCCGTTAAAAATGGATCCTGGTCTGCCCGTCCTTCGTTTCCTGCCCGACACACCCCGAGGTAAATTGCAGTTGGAGGTTTGTGCCTTCGACTGTGACAGATGGCCAGATCTCCAAAGAAAGAGACAGCTGTCCTCGAAGGTGGAGAGAGAGGTCCGGGACTGGAATGCTGCCCTGAATGCGTGGGCAGCCAAGTACGCCCGGACCGAGGGAGAGACCCACAGCCTGGAAGTTCCCCCTCCCGTCTGGATGCCGGCATGGGGCGAAGAGGACCCCGAGGAGGAGTTCTCCTTCTTCCGGGGAAATCGAGACCCCTGGGAGCTGCCATGGGAGAGGATCTCGAGGGATTCGGAGGAAGAGAGCCTCCCGGAGGATTCCCACCTCTCCTCGCCTGCCCAGGCTCGGAGGAAGAGGAGACGCCGGAGGCCTGTGGCTCCCTCACTCTCCACTACAGCCCCCGCCAGCTTCCACCACGGTGGGGCCAACTAACAGCTGCCACAGCGGCCCGTGACAGAGCTTGTTCCGCGCCGGAGCTGCCGTTGCCCTTTCCTGCGTCAGAGCTGCCGTCGTCGCCCATTCTGAGAATGCCCAGGACGGGAGGGCCCTAGAATGTGGAGCCCCAGACTGTGGAGCCCTGGACTGGAGGGTGTCTGTCTGTTCCATCCCTGTAGCCTCGGGCCAGGACCACCAAAGTGTCCCCGTTCCTTCTGTGTCCCCGGCTGTGGCCTGGTTGGTGGGGTTTTTACGAGGCCTAGCAGGGGTCCCCGTCAGCCCGGCTCCAGCACACCCTGCTCCAGCACACCCTGCTCCAGCGCGCCCTATCCCAGCGCACTCTGATCCTGTCTGCCCCGATCCTTCCTGCCCCGATCCTGCCTGCCCCGATCCTGCCTGCCCCAATCCTGCTTGTCCCGATCCTGCCTGCCCCGCGCCTGTCTGCCCCACTCCAGCCAGCCTCGGCCCAGTTTGTCCCGTTTCCCCAGAAGGTTGGCTGGTGGGGTTCCTAAGGGGTCTGGCAGGGGTATTAGGAGGGGCCAAACACCATCTCCGGCCCCCAACAGACGAAGAAATACCCTTGTATTTTTTGGGGGGGCCTAGTAGGCAGAGGGTGGATGGGTGGGTGCTGGCAAGGGGGGTTTCTGAAGAGGAGGGGCCCTTAGGGAAGCTGGGGGCCCTTCCCAGCCGGCCAGAGGAGGCTGGCCGGCGCACAACTGGGGGTGCGACAGGCGCCCCAACCAGTCTCCAGTAGGGGACTGCCTGCCTGCCAGCGTAGGGTGCTCTTATGGGCTGAGGTGGCAGAGCCCGGACACTGTAACTAAGAGCAACATATCGGCCGAAGGCCTGCCTGGTGGTGGTATCACCACCACGGACTCTGTAGGGTCCCTGGATGAGGGATCCGGGCTGCGGGACAAGGACAACGACGCAGGAGAGTACGGGGGCGTTTGACGGTTTGCACCTTCCACTGTGACACTGATACTGACTGATTATAAGAAGCTAAATTTAGACAGGGCTTCAAATATCTGAAATCTATAAAAAAATTTCTTGTACATCATTTAACTGAAAGCCATTATTTTACGGACTGCATCCTGGCGCGTTTGATACAAGGTTGTAACAATGTAATAATTAGCTGATGTGGAGTTCCTAAAAACTGAAAATCATCTATTTTATTATTTTCACTAATTAATATTCATATTGCATTTCTGCAGGGCTTCAGGCATGTCGGTCAATATTGACTGTGGACAGAAAATTACAAAAAAAATTTTTTTTTATGGTGTATGGTATGTATGGTATTGCTGTATGCAAAAGAAAGGTCATGAAGGTAAAATTAATTTTTTGTTGTGTTTCTATGTGGAAGTAGGTGGACAACCTCTTTATATTTTTCTAATATGATAAATTTACTGAATAAACCTGCAGAAAACATGCTGTATGTGGAGTTGCTCCCCATAGAGGATGCTAGCACAGTTTGGACACTGCCTGGTTTGGGGAATTTGTGAATGTGATTTCTCACTCTACTTTAAAGACAGTGACCTTTTTAATTCTGATTTTGGTTGTCATTACATAGACTGTTCAAGTGCACTGTTAACAGTCATAAGTACTAAATATTCTAGTTGCTGTCGGAGGCATTTGTACATTTGTGCTGCATGTACAAGAGGATGTGGGGTGACTTTGACTTTATTTATTTAATTTACCAAGGTAACAGAGTTAATACACTGTGAAAGAAACAGAGCCTTTTTTCATTAGTCACTATTTGACATGCTTTCATTGACTTGCCCTCCACAGTTCCCCTAAAGCGAATCTGCATCACCATTTTAAAGGCCATTGCAATACTTCATTAGGTGGAAAGAAGTTTATTAGAGTGGCCATTTGGGAATTTTTATACTAGTAAACTAAGCCTACCAAGACTGTTTTTGCTGGTTTTCTGCAAAACTAACTGGCGCTAATTAGCTGCAGCGAGTGGGTGTTATGCTCATGTGCATTTTGTGCTCACGCAAATCCACTAAGAGGTAAAGAGTCTGACTCAGCAATGCCACAGCCTAAAAGAGCATAATTATTTAGCCTCTCAATCTTTGAGTAAGTAGGATGGCATTCCCTCTACCCCAAAAAAGCAGATACTAGCCACCATTGGTGTCTGTTAGCTGACATTACTGGGTTAGTTATTTCTCCTACAAACTGATATGAATGCATTGCAAACAGTACACTGTAATTGTATATATTCACACCCAGTAGATTCAATTACCAATACTTCTTTCAACTAATCAATTACATCAGGTGCTCCTGATGGAATTGTGTGCTTATATTTTATACTTGAGGAAATTTTGAGTTCTGTGATTTCGAGAAACATATACACATCCAGAAACACAGAGACAGCTCCCTAAATGCCAGCCCAGTGAAGAGGATCAGCACTAAATTAATAGAGATCTATTTAAATGCTGACTGATTTTGAACTATTCTCAGTCTATTGTGAGAGCTCCACAGAGCATTGAGAAAGGTGTACTGGTCCCTGAAAGCAGAGGGCTTGTGTGTAGTTCCGGGGGCCGACTCTGCAGCAGAGTCCTGTTTCTGTGTTGAAAGTTTCATTGAGAGAGGAAAACAGTGACTCTTTCGATCCAAGTTGTTTATGTGTGTGTATAAGCTGGCACGGTTGATACAAACCTAAACTGTAATATTAAAACTCATTTATTCTCATTACTGATGTCTCCAACTAGTGCATCCTTCCAAAACGGACCATCCCAAACCAAGCATCATTACGAAGATAGTGCCGGTGAGGATGGCTAGCTGCCATCGCTTGGTGTCCTCCTCAACTTTACGTTTTTCTTATGTTTACAGTGTTACTCTTTTAGGTCTTTGAAACCTGCAATGTTCTCATCTCCTACGACAGACAAATTCTCCTAGACGCATGCAAATATGTCAGGAAAGTAAACAAACGGAATGATCCAGGACTGGACAATATCTCAGGTCGTACTCAAAGCAGGCGTCCACGAGCTGGCAAATGTCTTCACTGATATTTCACTGATTCAGTCTGCTGTCCCAATGTTTTAAGAGGACCAACATCATCCCTATCCCAAAGAACTGAATCCTAAAACTGTGGAATTGCACATACACAGAAGGGCACTGTAGCTCATCTACAGGGATACCATTTTTTGGCAAAACACCAGACCGCGCTAATGTCACGTGGTGTGATGGAGTTTTTTTTTTGACTGATCATTTTTTCTGTGATTACTTGATCAAAATTAACACATAAAATATATACACAGTATACCTTGATGCGGATCAACAGTGGCCTGGCAAAAGAGGCACGGATATCACAGTTGGCTGTATTCAGATGTGGCAGGTTTGAATGTAGCCAATTCAAGAAAGTTATTTATTTCTCCTCGCTGCTGATTGGCTGTTGCCCTTTGACACTGCAGTCCATAATTTCCCCTGTGATGAGCAAAGTGCAAAGCAAAGAAAATGCAAGGAGTTTAAAATGCTATAAAAAATTGGGGGGGCATATTTAGGGTTTACACAATTAAATTTGGGGCATTTTTAGGCCTTTATTTTACCACATTAAAACAATGCATTTTTTCATTATATGCGGAAGCTCCCGCAATAAGCAGGGGTATATTTATATATATATATATATTTACCCACACATGCAGGGCTGGACACTGCAGGTGCTAAAATGGTTCCTCCCTGATGCTCTGTACTCCGAGGGTAACTTGTTTTTCTATAACAAACTAGATAAAACATAGAAGCCTAGCTTCAGTTTTAGATTTAATTTGGTTGTATTAATGTTTAATTTGAGATTCACAGAAATACATGAACTGCAGCTATATAAATGTGTTAAAGGGAACACAGCTGTTAAAAAGCTTTTTATTTGTTTTGAGTATTTGCAAACCAATTGTTAATGCACTTTTGTTCATGCAGCAGAACTTTAAAAATTAAGTTTGCAATACTCTACCTTTTGAATTAATTATTAAGCATTAATAAATATATATTTTTTAATGTATGTATACACACACAAACTCAAATGAGGCACTTGCATATAATAATATTAATTGTATCTACTTATATACATGTATACATGATTTGGGTTCCATGAGTTACAGAAAAGAGCTATAGAGGTTTAACTAGCTCAAGGTGTTTTAACAGAATGGCTGCATCAAATTTTCATGTACAATAATGAAATTCTTTAACAAAAGTACTATGTTTATGAAATAGCAGCAAACAAGTTTGAGGAAAATTGGCATATCAACACAGATGAGGTTATTTTTTCTATTAAAATCTGTGCAGGACAGATGGCATCACATTATTTCAGGAAGAAGGCATTGGCTCTCCTCTAGATGGCTTGAATGGGAGGTTTGAATGGCAGAATGCCGGCCTCAGGGTGATCTGGAATAGTTTCCATAATTGACCACATAATCACATCACATGATTTACAGGGTCAAGGGTCAACCCATAGCTCACTGGCAGTAAAACTGCCATTACTGGATCAAAAAATGGCCTGGGCTAGTTTATCGCATTTACTCAATTGAAGAGCAAATTTCCAAAACTCACTCAGTCCATTTTTGGTGATTTTTTTATGTAACACTACTATTGGCATATTTTTTATATTACCTCTTTATGTACAATAGTATAACCAAACAAAACTCACACAGTCCTTGCATAATACACGGTACAAGATATGGTGAATTTTTAAAACTCACCCAGTCCACTCATGATAGGTAAAATAAATAAAATGCTTTTGGACTGAGTACATTTTTGGAAATGCTCTTCAATTATCAGTTGCCACATGGATAGGATTACATTGGCTAAATAGAAGCCAAACCATTAAATTCTTTCATGTAACGAAGGCCCAGTTCTTACAAGATGCATCATATGTAATTTATGAGTTGCTTTAAAATGGAAAAGGACCTGTTATAGTAAGTTACTCCTTAGACAGTTATAATAAAATAATGATGTTTTTACTAATTTGTAGTTATTTGAAATAAGCAGAGAAACAACTGCAAATTCTAATGTTGACCCATTGGGGCATTTGATATGGCCTGCCAAATCCCACCCCATCTCCTGATGAGCAAAGACATTTTTATATTTAATATAGTACACAAACACACTTTAAAAACCTAAAAATCTACCTTGTCTGTCCTGTTCTCAGTCCCCTGAATATTAGCTTTCCCTCCTTCATCTCTATTCGTCCCTTTACTTTGATCACCCTTTGTAGGTCCCCTTGCTCCCTTCCTAGTGTGTCTCCTCAGTTTGTAAAACTCCCATCCTATTGCTCTCACCTGCTCCTCATTTCCCCGCATCTCACCTGCGTCTAGTTTACCCCTCTTATTTAAGCCGGCTGATCCCGTCTCTCAACGAGTCAGTCTTGGTCTAATATCCCTTGTATCTTGTTCCTGCACCAATTCTGTTAGAGATCTTGGTGACGGCGATCTCGTTTGTTAGTTTGTTTGTGTAAACCTTTCGCCTGCACCAGCTCTGTTAGAGATTTAGGTGACAGGGATCTAGTTTGTAGGAAGGCTTGCTAGTTTGTGGAAACTCTTGGAAGTCTGGTATCCTAACTTGCTTGCTTGTGCATCCTCTCAGGTTGAATCCCTAGAGAGGTATTACCTTGTATCACGAATAACATACATCTCTTTGCAATTGCAGACCTGTGTTCCTCCTGTTTCTCCCTTGACCCTTGGTTACTTCCCCCCAGCTCGACGTGAGAGTTCGCAGCAAAGTTTTGTTCTTTTGTTCGTTTGAGAAGCACGGGTCCAGCGTGTGCATGTGAATGTGTGCTGCGTTGTTGTTAAACCTAGAAACAAAGTTTCATTAAAACTAAGTATCACCAGCCGAGTGCGTCCTCCCTTTCCCTCCTGCGGAGCAATCCGTGACACTACCTCTATTCTTGTTTCTTCAGTCCACTATAAGCACATTACAGACAGACATATGTAAAAATTAATTTAATAGCATATAAAGATGGGAGTCATTCAGGCTTAGGCTTTTGAGCCTATAGAAAGAGTCCTATATTAACCATTCATTGTGGCATCGAAACAAAATCATCAACAATGTGAATGTTGAGTAAGATGATATGGAATGCTGTTTATCAGTTTTCAAAGTAAAAGCACAGCTGTCAAAGGTAGATTATTAGGTGATGTACCCCTTTGTTGACAGTTCGACATAATACAATTGGTTCTGGTACAGCACTGTGTGGGTCTCAGCAGAAATGGTCTGCTGTTGTGGTGAGTGTGTGACTTTGCAGTTTTGATCAAGAATATTAGTTGCTGTGCAGTGTCTCATGACTTGGTGTTAGTGTTGTCATGGTCCCAAAATTTCAGTATTCTGTACCAATACCAGTGAAAATCCACGGTTTTCGGTACCAATTTTGGTACCAAAGCAAAACACATCTACTTTACTAAAAAGTCTATGAGCCTATCAGATGAAGCAGTCACTTAAATCTGAATTAAAGAGTCAGAATTGTTCTCTGCTTATCACCAGGGACAATTAGGAACAACATACACCAGAAATCAAATAAGAAAAAAAATGTTTAAATACACAGAACCCCAAAATTGCCATTGGGAATGGATGAAACATGACAGAAATATTACTTTACAACATACGGTGGCAGAAACTCTTAAGAGATTTTTACAGTCACAGTGGAGGAATGGAGGAATAGTCACAACAGTTTGGAGATCCTGGTGTAGAGGTTTTCAAATGTCACCAGTTATTTAATGAAAACCCTGAAAGCAGTAGTGAATCTCCTGGGTTCTGCTAAAAGATGCACGAAGTTCTTGCACTCTTTAGCAAATTTACTCATGTTATGTTTTTAGTCTTGTTGTGTGCTGAGAATGACTTCAAGCGTTTTGGAATAGCCAAAGTTTACAGAGATGTTGGCAGATCTGAAATCCTTGGAGACAGATGGAATAGATGTAGATGGACAAACAGTAAAAAAGGGGTCTTTACTGTATTGCTTGTGTTCTCATTGCATAGGAGGGTTTACAGAAAACATCAGCTGCTCTCAATATATTTGCAGGTACTGGAGAGTAAAACAAAATGAATTTTGATCTGAATGCCTGTGGCCTGAAGATCTCCTGGTTGAAAATATCCAAGATGTCAGAGGAATAAAGTTAACTCTATTTTAAAAACCTTCAGCCTTTCCACATACCCCAGCCTGGTTTCCCATCTTGTTTAGGTCATGACCTCTTTGAAGGAGTTGTGTCATATGACCTAACACTGTAGCTGAGGTACATTATAAATTTTTTTTTAAATGGTTCACATACTCCCTTTTAAGCAGGTGCATTAAACA
This sequence comes from Rhabdalestes septentrionalis, assembly GCA_037832545.1. NCBI lineage: Eukaryota > Metazoa > Chordata > Actinopteri > Characiformes > Alestidae > Rhabdalestes > Rhabdalestes septentrionalis. The sequence continues at coordinate 556 of JBBMFX010582073.1, read as the reverse complement.
GTTAATTATAAAAGGATCTGAAGCATTCACAAAGCCATGTACTGAAAAACCTGATGGAGCCAAGTTTTCAGGCCAAGCCATTCAAAACTGGAACCTTTTGAGAATGCTGCCAGTTTGTGACTAAGTGCAAAACCATTAGGATGAAGTATGGCAGTTAGCTCTTTAGTTGAAAGGCATTGCAGATATTATTTGTGCTCAGCGCATTTCCTTGTCCCAGACAGCATACAATGACATTTTAATCCAAGAATATTTGATGGTGAGAAAGATGTTGTTTCCTGAAATTCAACTAAAGTTTTAAGGGCCCGATAATGCACTCGGCCCACCGTGCTTTCACCACTGGCGCAACCCATCATTGCTATTTTGTGCGAGCACATCGTTCTTTTTTCCGGCAGAAATGTACGTTGTAAATATAGCAGATGGCATTGCGCCGTGTCGGGCATGTCACTGAAAAGAAGGGGTGTGCCGAGGCGCATAGCGCAAATTTGCTATTTTATGAGAAGTGAAAGTCATTTCGCCACTGACCAGAAAAAACCTGGTCTGTAATCATTCGTGCATT
>JBBMFX010582053.1:0-13974 GCA_037832545.1 Rhabdalestes septentrionalis | reverse complement strand
ATAACCATTTATTAAAAATGTTACAAAAAACCACATGATTTCAAAGGGTGTCCTAATTTTTTCACATGACTGTATGTTATACTGTCCAGAGAACACAAAGAAAGCACGTCTTGGGATGGTGAAACGGCACTGTACGGGAGGTTTGAAAGTAGCCAATGCGAGAATGTTATTTATTTTTTCCGTGCTGCCCTTTGATGCATCTCACATGGAGCTGTGTAAAGTGTTTTTCTGAGTGTTCTTCTTAAAGCCCTGCATTGATATTACTGTAAATTAAATTAATGTATGACTGTATTTTTCTTGCTTATACTAGAGCATACGACAACATATACCAAAGAAAATGGGCCTGCATAGATTGCAGTACCGTCTAAACAGGTGTAACATCTGTATTTTACTTTCTAGCATTGCGAGAGGCATCAGTTTATTGTATGTTGTACACTGTTGAACACGCACGCTCTATCACATGGTTAGCACTTCATGCATTTTTTTTTAATTCATAATGGGAATGTAGGACATTACAAGACAAGTCACCCAAAGTTGTATTTTTTTTACATTTTATCAGCATTAGGTGTAAAAAGCAAAAACAATGAATGTTTTGGAAATTAATTATATCAGTACTACTATAGTGACCTAAGCCTCTGCAACTAACCATTTCAAATCACTTATTAATCAATAATTTCAGTGAGATTTCATGGCTTGCCAAGTGTGATTACTGTAATCGTAAACAGCCTTCCAGCTCTTATTCTAAAGAGAGACTTCTTGTTTTTTTTACTAGTGCATGCATGCTAATATGAGCATGAGGTTTGGGTGTGATGATCACACCCACAGCAACAATTGTTCCGTTCTACTGCTTTGGGAGAATGCAAATCAAACACTGTCTGCATGCACACATACTGGCTCACTGTCTGCATGCAACAACTCCTCAGTTATTTTGCATCTGAAGCAGAATAAATCATAGTTTCCTGGGTTTTTGGCTCAATGAAATTTGAATCACATGTCAGGAATGTATCTTTGTGTAGCTTTCATCACCTCATAATTTTCAGTAATTGTCATCAGGATCAATCATAATACAAATATGTATTACTTATGCACAAACGTGCACACACATGTCCACCTCCTCATCATGTCAATTAATGAGGAGCTCTCTCCAACTTGCTGACAGAGTCCTGAACCTAAACTCTTCACATGCCTAATACTGTTTAGCACAAGCTCTGTTGTGTCCGTAGAAGTATGTATGTGTGCATTTCCACACACCCCTTGCAATCACAGTGGTACACTCCCAAGACAGCATCCATGCTCTTGACAAAACAAGAGAATGCAGTTGAGCACTGATGCCTGCAAAAGGTGTGGCTGGTGGAGGAGATGGAATTTCTGCAGAATTGTTGCGTTTGACAGTATTCTGTGGAGTGATATGTAATTCAGGTGTTTACACTGAAAGATTACTTGGTCATTATACTATCTGTTTTGTGTTTCAGTATTCTTTTGTGTTTTATTCTTTGCCGAGGGATGTCGAGATGTATTGAATTGATAGCTCAGTCTGTTTTTAATACAGTTCTACTAGAGTGGTGCAAGTCCAAAGAAAATCCTTGGAGAAACTATACTGCCATTCTTACAAAAGAGCATTAAGTGGATCTGCTTTGCAGCATGGGTTGCTTTTAATCCACACATCACCTCAATGAAAGCCTAGAATTAATGTGTTGCAATGCTTAAGACTTTCATCCACTGCCAACCTGTGAACTTATATACCAGTATGGTGATAATAACTCATTTAGAGTATCATAAGAAAGACTTTATTCTGATAAAGATTTTCTTTTTGCTGATCTGTTGGGTGTTATATGTTGGACAAACATTCATCAGCTTCACAGTCATTCTTGAGCTTCAGACATCCTGCATGGAATGCGTAACAATTAGCTCAGAATAGGGCTTAAGAAACCTTTAAATACCTTGAGTTACAGAGACATACGCTAGCAGTGTGACAAGTCTTCCAGGTTATGACCAGGATCTTATGTTTCCCACTGTTTAAAAAATAAATAAATGAAATATGAAAATACATTTAATGGGCAAAAAAATATGTCTTAATATCTCATCATGCTCTCAAGGCATGTCACTCTAACAATACTCTAAAAGTTTAATTTAGACGACCTATATAAGATTTCATATGGTAAATAACTACCAGTTATGACAGAAACTGAATCAGAGGACCCTCAGTGCTGTATGGGCAGCATTGAGGGAATTTAACTTGTGATGTGTATTGTTCAGAAATAGGATCTTAAGAAATGCCTGTCTGAGGAGAGCAATAGGATAGAGTTTGCATGTACACTACGTTAGCCTGAAGTTATTCGAAGTGCAGCTAGACAGATTCTGCAGTGTTGAATCAGCAGTAAAATATAAAAAGAAATATTATTAATTAATATATAAGTTTACATTTAATACTTTATTATTTTAAATATACTTAATAATAATGCTAACTTTGTCATTAAGAATGAATTATACATATATTTAAAAATGCAAACAACTTCAGAAGAATTTTCACTTGGGCTAGTGGGCAAGCTGGTTTGTTGTTGAGGCGGCGTGGAACAGCAGAGGTGTGGACTTAGGCAGAGCAGCTTACAGCCGGTGGTGTAATGCTGCGTGCAGAGCCAAGCAGTACCGCCTACTCCACCTGACCCTCAAGGAGATTAGCAACACAGAATGTCTGAAAGAGAGAAAGAGGCTGTACCCAACGCCATTACAAGGAAGTAAGTTCAAGTAATATGACACCTGCTGCTGAAGATTTTCCCAGGAAGTACACATGGAAGAGCAAGAAGGGGAGGAACATGAGCATAGGTAAACTCATGTGAGCCACACTACACCAAGCCCGTGTGTCTTTAAAGCAGCACGGCTCCTGCTCCAAGGGACTAATTCTCACAGGTTTTCAAGGAATTGGAAAAACGACATGGCTCCAGGAGGTTACCTTTACTCTGCGAGCTGAAAGACCACATTTAGGCCACTTTTTGGGATTACGCAGCTTGCTCATGTTCAAAGCTGGAGTGAAATATCACTTTTTTCTCTCTCACAGTGTCTGCATTGGGTATTAACCGGCAACCTCTGAAGTTCCGTCTCTGATTTCCAGAGATTTTTTTTTTTAACCGAGAATACTTTTTAACCACAAACATCTTGGAAAACTGGGATACCTTTTTTTGGGTGTTTTTGGGACACAGGAGTGATTTTTTGTATTTACCTGCATAGTTGTGTATTACGTTAATTGGAGAGGTCTGTTTAATGATCCTTGAACACAGTTAGTGCTGATCCTGAGATCCATTGTGTTGTTTTTGCTGTTCTATACTATGTTTTTAAGGGCGGACTCTCAGCAGCGGGCAGAGAAGGGTGCAGTGCTTAAGTCGTTCCGAGCACTGCCTGAGGAAGAGTCATGTCTACACCCCGTAAACAATGGAAATTTTGAAAGTAACTGTATTGTTGATGCTGTTGATGTAGGTCCTCCAGAGGCAGTGACCAAAAATGATGCCAGCAGTACAATTGAGGGAGCTGTTGAATCATGGGAAATTGAGTCTTGTAAGGAGAGTGTTCTGTCATGCTCCCCTTTTCCGGCTTGGAGAAGACCTTTTAGCTCTTCCTCCCCTGTTGTGACAGAACCAGATCTGGTGCAGGTAACCAGAGTGGAGACCTACAGTGACACAGAAAATGAGGAAGATGGTGATGGAATCCTTGGCCAGACTGGTCAACAGGAGACCACTGAGACATCCTTCTGTCTTCATAAGGATAAAGAGGCTGCTCATAACTCAGATCAGGTGCTCCATCATGATGGCAGGGGTAATGTGTCTCAGACAGACTTTAAACTGCCTGTTCTCACTGCCAAAATAATTTTGGAGCAATCTTTCAAAGACATCCCTGTTCTGAAGGCATCAAGTTCTAACGGGAGGCACACCATGCAAATAGACACTTCTTTTGACCTATCAGGCAATTCAAAGCTGTATGAGAGGCATTGGGAGGGTGCAGATCTTGCCACTGGAGATATGGGCTCAGATGTGTCTGCTACCAGCAGTCCTGCACCAAGGGACAATACCAACCCAGCTGTGGCTGAAGACTACCATGAAAATGAAGAAATTTCTTCATCATATTCGTCTGAGGATCCTCTTCACGTACCCTATCCAAGTGGAAATTACCATTACTCTTCACTGCCTTCAGTGGATAAATCATCCCATGAAAAACAGAGTTGGAGAACATCTCAACTGCCTGCATCTCTTGCAGGTAAGAAACTCAGCCACAACAGTTCAGAGTTCTCTGACTACTCAAGCCCTACCTCTCCAGACTCAGCTCCTCATCCAGGGAGCAGCATAACAGAGGGCCATTCATGTTCAGACCAGCAACAGTCCCCAGTTGACTGCATGCCAAGTGCCATCTCTCTTCCTTCACAAGGCAGCAGTCAGGAAATGCCTGTAACCAAGAGGACCTCCACAGACCCTTCTTCCACTCCCTCCCCCAGATCACTTTCTGCATCCACGCCCAGGGAACCTTTCCAGCTGCCGGCCTTGTTCAGTGGACTACGTGTTTTGAAGAAGGGTGCAGTGGGAGAGGAGAGAGAGACAGTGTCTGAGATCAAGCAAAGGGATACTGACCGCGCATTACTGAGCCTGAAACAGCACGTCAACAAGGCTAAGTCTGAGCAGCAACCAGCAAGCATCTTGTCCCCTAAAAAGAAAGCTGAACCCAAAGAAGTGTCTGAGCCAAGGAGCCGGTTGTGGCGGCTTCTAAATTTCGATGATGCCCGTAATGAGGAGAACCTAGACAGAGAAGCCAAGGACTTTGGAAGCCCCAGCTCAGAGAAGGAGGAATTGGAGTCTGACATTCAACTAAATGACAGCAGCAAGGGCACAGATACTGCATTTGATGCCTTCAAACTTTTCTTCAGTCCCAAACCCCTTAAGAAGGATCCTGGGGATTCACCAGTGGATCTAGAGGCTGTCAGAAGGAAGAGAAAGAATGAAAAAGAGTTGCTTAAGTCCATCTTTGAGAAATCTACAAGCAAATCACCTAGTAGTGACAAAAGTACAGCAGAGGTCAAAGTATGTATGATCTTAAACAGTTTTGCCTTATCTTATAAGAAATGCTCTTGAAATTTGGCTGGGAAAGTTGCCACTTTCTGTCTTTATTAATGTCATGTTGGAAACATTCCATATTTTAATGTAACTGGTTGCAAAGATTAACAGAAATTAAGTCAATCTGCATATGGAATTGAGCCCTGAAGAAATTAACAGCTGGTGTTTGTTCAAGCTTTACATTTCAGTGTCACTCCAATCCTCTTTTTAACTGAATTGACCCTTAAATATTCTCCTCAAGACCTATTCCTCTTTTCTCTCTCTCCAATTTCCAGTCTGAGGTCTGCTCCCCAACTGACAGTGAAGACAGGACACCTGGGCGACTCCAAGCGATTTGGCCTCCGCCCAAGCCTAAGGATGAGGAGGAGAAAGTAGGACTTCGATACACTGAAGCAGGTAGGTTTAACATAACAATTTATCCCAGTCCAGAAATATACTTTTACCCCACCCCCAATTTGCGTCTGCAACAGACCTCCCTGTTTTCAGAACACTTCTCACAACTTAATCTAATTCTAAGGTGCTGCAAACAAGAGAAGCAACGCTGCCTTTGTGGTGGTCATCAGAGCCACTGGTGTTCTGTATTTTAAATCCATTTAAACGAGGAATGCATGTTAAGCAGTCTCTGGCCAAGATATCCCTGTTTGTGTCAGAGGTACAAAGCTGACTGAGAAAAGTAAAGCACCATGTTGTACTTCAGGACAGAAACATTAGTCGCCATTACACACTGCCAGCACTCCAAAATACCTACAAGGCTTACAAGTAAGAGCCTGGATTTAGCTAATTGAGTTTTTGCTACAATTTCTGATTGCTTTCTGAAAGTGTGAGACTATTTTAGTAAGTTTTCTTTAAAAAGGCAAACTTGTTGAACTGAAATTCATTGAAATGATAAGGGTTATTCCCTTTGATATTTATTTTACGTTTTTTTCTGACACTGTTTAGAATCGGTCCTCACTGTTAATAAATCTTGTAGGTAAATCCTTATACATTTCCTCAGAGAACTGCCTTAGGCAACTGTTGGATTAGTTTACCTATTATTTGTTGCAGTGTTTCCCAACACTGGTGCGTACCCCCTGTTCTGAATCTGTTAGTGATTTCTCTCCTCCTAACACACGTGTCAACATCTCAACCAACCCTGAGTAAGAGGTGTAGTATAAAGCTGGAAAACTCTTAAATGTACAGTGTAGGAAGTTTCCCCAGGACCAGTGCTGGAAACCCCTGATGATATGAATGTTTCCAGTTGGTGGGAGTAAGCATTCACTGTTTGTGTTTAATCACTTTCTGCAGACTCTTGGTGACCTTTCTGTTGGTGGAATGAAAATTGATTCCTCAGAATGCTTTAGTAATGTAATCCATTCAAGTATTTTTATCCAAATTATTATAATTAATGTCAAATATTTTCTAATTCGAGACTGAACTAAGTGGGGGCATCTTGAACTGCATTTTGTAGCTGCTGTTTAAAGGTCTTAACCTGATTTACTCTGTTTAAGCTCACAAAAGGCTTATAACTGTGTGGATTAAGGCTGATGTGAACACAGTAAAACGTGCATTGCAGGGCTACGCCAGAACAGGGATTGGGACCTTCTGTTATTGAGTGTTTCCTGTGTTCTCTGGATTATTGAAATTCCATAAATAATAAAAACAATGTGTCAGGCAGATTATTAGTAATATCGTACTTCTATAGAGATACATAATATGAAGAAATAATTTATACAAGGCAGAGGAGAGACAAACATTACATGGAAGCTGCATTTGGTCTGGTGTTTAACAGCAGGGTGGGGTTGATTGTAATCAGCTCATTAATAACACTTTAAGAAGAATATCCAGAAGAACAGGGTGCGTTTTTACTTATCACTAAACAAAATTGCCACATCTTTGAAATGTAAAAGGCTCACATCTTGGAAGCTGTATTTTTGGAATAGAACTTACAGGCAAACATTTGGTTTAATTTAGTATACAAATAGGGAGTGTTTCGGACTGTTTTTTGTGCTATACACAATACAGAACAGCCAGTATGCAAAGACTGATTTGCACAAATACATATTTTAAAGGTACAGTAACCACAACAATGGCATTTTTAACTTGAATGGAATAAAGAGAGGTTGAAAAATATTAATGTAGAAATGAATGTAGATTTTTTTTGGTACCATAAAACCATATTATAACCTTATAACTGCTCCGCATTATGGACAGAATCGTACTACGGTTATAGTAACGTTAGGTTGTTTTACTTTGTGCCCGGCATGGAGTCATGACTTTGTATTTGTTTGTCCTTCTAGAACACCAGGCTGCCCTGCTTCAGCTGAAGAGAGAATGCAAGGAGGAGTTGGAGAAACTTCATGTAAGTCAGTGTAAACTGTGAATGGATATAATGGATTGCAGTTCCCACAGGATGCACTAGATGTCAGTGTGAGGCAGTGAAATCAGTATGGATGGCTTTAGCAGAGAATTGCCATGTGTTTAGCTACAAAAAGTGTTTCAGCAAATGGAAAAAAGGCTTTAGAACAATGTATGTGCATGCCTGAAGCTTGCCTGAATATAATCACAGGCTGTAGGTTATTGTGCAACTTCAGTGTAGTAAAATCAAATTATATAAAGAGTGTCCTCTTTGTCGACATTCTGATTGGTAAAAAAAAAAAGAAAGATAAACAGAATTCTTAGAGAAGGTTTCCAGTATTAAATTGTTTGCTCCCAATTTTTGATTTAGCTCTAGAAATTGTTACATATTTGTTATAGCGGTGGATAGTCCATGATGTACTTGCAGTGAAATTATATATCAGGAGTCTTGCCAGCAAATTCAAACAAGGGAGACACTGAGCACAAAATTTTTTGATAAACACCTAAACAAAAGCAGTCACAGAATGAAGTCCTGGATACAGTGCTGCTACAGCTAGTGGTTCTCAACCTTTTTTCACAAACGCCCCCTGACCTCATCATGAGCCTCTTGATGCAGACCAATAACAATAACCTTTGCTCACGCATTCAATTAAGCAGACTTGGGCCTGTAAATAATTTTGAAATAACCGTTGTTTATTTGAAGGTCGGAAACGGACTATTGACAAATAATATACTTTTTCATTTGTTCACAGCTGTTTAAATATATCAGTGACGTTATCAGTGAAAGATGGCTGTCTGAACGGAGTCCACAAACATTAATACTTTGAAAAGCTTTCTATAGCGAACTTAAAAACCAAGCCGTATGGTCTCCCCTTGCCTGCCTAAATTCCCTCCTTCACTGTTTTAATAGTAAATAATATTGAAATCTTGATAAATGCACTTTTGTTCCATTTTAAAGTGGCAGTTTAAATGCCAGTATTCATTAGTTACTGGATTTTGACATAAAATTTCAAAAGCGTGTGGCTTGAATGGGTTTACAGTTCCTGTAAATTAGAAAAATGTTGGGCATTTAGAAGTTTGAAGTGCAGTTGGAAGTGTCTGGGTGCACCGCGCAGCTTTGCTTCTCGGAAGGTCCTTGGTGATCAAAAGTAATGGGACACCAAGGAAATTTGAACGGGTTTTGGAAGGAGGGGTTTTTGGAAAGGTCTCACTGAGCCCTCTCTAACTGTGAAATTTAATGTGGATTACTGCTTGTTCTGCAGAGCTATGCCACTTGAAATGCCCTTTGACTGCCTCTGCACCAATGACACCAGGCTCATTTTCACTGCTATTTACTGAAACTTTGAACGGGAAGAGGATGTAATTTGGGTCTTAAATCAAAGTACTACATGTCTGCTAAATAGTGATAGGGAATACACATGCAATATTACATGATATTTGTAACTACAGTCTATTTTATTCATGATGTCTTCTTGTCACCATTCTGCGATTTTGCCACTTAGAGGTTTAAGTACATAAATAATGTTACGTGCACAACAAAATGAGTTAATAACAGGAACAACCCACCGCACAGCACAAAATAACCATTTTTACTATGTCTGTGGATCCCTGTTTCCTGTTTTAAATTACTAAAACACTTTCTGTTAATGCAGTACCAGGTGTTGGTTAAGCCATATTGCTAGGCATAAATGCCATCCAGGTCAATGCCAGCGTCCCCACAGGTCAGCACAGTTTGTATTTCAGGGTTTAGGGCTTTCCTCTAGACTGCTAGAATCTGCCTGGTGAGTGCGTCGTATCATAATGGATATTTTCTTGAAATCAGGCAGGTAAGGGAATGCTAAATACAGATCCAAGCTCAGGAGGAAGTTTTGATATCCAGCTGGATATCTGCTGTACCAGTGTACCACCCTGGTAAGAAACCTTGAACCTGATTTGACCTGTAGGTGGCATTTAGCATACTTGAGGAGACCCGGGCAGTGGGGCATACCACAGTGACTAGCTCCGCTACCACCCAGGTCAGCTGGCCAGGGTGATCTAGCAATTTGTGAAAAAAGACATTTCTGCCAGGAATTTCATTCCTGCTGCGTCTGGAGTTGTCTGTACTTCTATCATAGTTCCACCTAACCCAGGTAAATAATGCACTCATAGGAGATGCTTGCCGGGAAATAGAAAGCAGTTGGCAAGATGGAGAATTCCAGATTTCAGTTCAGGCTGGTTATTTGTAGCGAGCGAGTGAAATGCAGAACATGTGTTGGCTATCAGGATAAAAAAAAGCAAAATGAAAAGAAAAACAGGGCGAGAGGGAAATGCCAGGCTCAGTACGCTGGTGTAGCCATGAAAACATTCAAGCAGATTTATGTATATACACTTATATATGGGTATATATGTAAATGTATACATATATAAATACATGCATAAACTAGCTTCACCAAAGTACCCTCAGAACATTGTTTCTAAATGAACCATGGATAGTATGCATTACTGCAGTTTACAATATGACCAGCAGACAGCACTGATGTATTAACCCTGTATACTGGTGCTAGCATAAATGAACTGACAGTAATTGTGGTGGAAGGCATGTAGTCTATCAAACATTACTCGTTTTCATTGTACTTACATATTCTAGATGATCCATCAAACATCATGTCTCAATGGGATAACAGTATGTCTCTTGTATGAGAAGATTGCTGGAGAAATAAGGCTTGGATTGTAGTATGGAGACTAGGCGGTGAGGGGGTTGCAGGGATTCTTATTATCCATGAAGTTTAGCCTTATGCTAAAAATATGGAGAACTGCTCAGGCCAAATTTGATCTAGTGTTTATGGGCCAGCAGTGAGAGCCAATATAGTAGACCTGTTTGACCAGGATGGGACTATCATTTTCTGTTTTTGATTTTTATGGTCCAGGTGTCACGATTTAAAGGATATGTGCAGATACAAATAATCCAGGTCTTTGATATATTCTATCTCATGAGAGTGGAGAGTGTGTGAAGGCCCTGCATGGCACACATATTACATGGTCCTTTCATAAGTTCAGGAACCTCTTCAACTGCAAGGGCATATATGTAGGTCCAGACTCTCTCCCATTTTTTTACGCTTGTAGCTATGTATCCTAACCAATGAATAGCATCTAACAAAATAATGGTGTTTAATGGGAGCACTTTCAGGAAGACTATGCTTTAAAAATCTTCATCATGGTTTTTGGTAATTTATTAGATCATATAAACAAGTCATAGCACATAAATAAAAACGAGGACAGCGAGCTGGGACATGATGAAGCTGGCAAATAAGATCAGTAACCTGCAAGACCTACAGTTAGCTACAGTAGTGTAGATAAATGTGCCAACTCTGGCAAGCCATATGTCACTGTTACCTTTTTTTTTTAGTTATAAGTGCTGATCAACATTTTTGTGGTGTTTGTGACCCAATTGATGACCACCAATATACTTTACTTTAACATTTTTATTTCGTTTTGTACATTAATGGATAAAGGAAACAAAAGAGAATCAGAGGAAACATATTTGATAACTCTTTGCGAGGTGGCAGATGCTAACACATGCCAAAGGCTGAACATGGTGTCACTGACTGTAAACAATCTAGTTGGGTATGAGGGCAGAAGTGAGTGAACAAGCCATAATGGGGTGATGGTTTCCAGATGGAGGTCTACCTCCTGCCAGCTCGTCCTATGAAAACTGATCATGGTCCACAAGCTGGACGCATCCCAGCATCTCATCCATTAGGAACATGCAGCCAAGACTGTCTCTGTCCTTCAGGAAACTTGTGTTTGTACATTTATTTCATTTTTTTATGTAACTTTGCTAAAGTAGTGGTGCAAACACTACTTATTCACCACTGATTTGTCTCCTGATAAAGAGGTCTAATATTTATGCAGCCGAGCCGTGAATGGCAAGACAGTGGCTTCTAAATATGCTCCTCGAATGCAGGTTTCCAGGGGAGAGGGTACATTCGATACAGTTCTTCTTTTTTCTGTCTCTCATGTCTGTAATTGATTCGCTGATGTAATGGCAGTCACAGATAAAACAGGGCTTTTATTTCAGAGCTGCTTTTCCAGGCACATTTTACACTTGGATTAGGACAGATTAGTCTAGTCCTGAACTTAATTAGGCAATGTCAATGGGTATTCTTGACTGAAAATCCATACCAATCTATGTGAGACCCAAAATTGGTGTTAAATTACATAAACCATTTCCACTGCTTGTTTTATACCAGTTTCCTTAATATTTGGTAGCATATTCAGTGAAGAAAGTGATTTTTGCAGCTTTAAATGTAAAAGATAAATAAATTAAAGTTGGTTTGGTTTGGCAGTGAAATCATTTTGGCCAACAAACGTCACTGCGTTTATACAGCCTTTGAAGCTAAACAAGCCAATTTCTGATTCATCAAATGTATGGGAATCATTAAAATGTTCAGATGACATAAATTTGTGGTCAATTTGGGAATCGTGTATAAAAAAAAAAAAAGGTCGTTATGAGAACAAAATAGTTGTCTCATATGTCATAGCTGTATGTAATTAGATATTGTTATAAAATTACTGTATGTTGTTAGACTGCACTGTCTAAGTGGTAAAAAAAATATAGTGTATATTTGAACAAGAGGCTACAAAATCTGGCAGGGCTTAAGATACTGTTAATAGATTTCTGCCTCCTTCTGGATAGAACTGCAGCAAAAAATTCCTACGGCAAAAAACGAATTGCTAAAGTGGCCGATTTCAAGGACAAGAATTCAAATACTCAGCCAGAGATGCCAACAGTTCTTCAAAGCCATTGAATTGCTCCTCAGGCCAGCCTCAACAACTACCAGGTCTGCTTAGTAGTTACAATTTGCGTCTATAAAATGAGTCTTTATCGTTCTGTTATAAACAAATGAGCTGGTAACTGTATAATGAGTCACTTTCGAGCATAATTTAAACATGTGGCCTCAACTAACCTTTAGGGAGACATCAGTTAATGTGGGATACATCATTTATATTGCATTATTTGTTTTAGTTTTTTTTAAAGAGTTGTCTTTGGGAGAGAGATTAATGTCTACCTATGCAGCAATGTATTATAATACACTGTGTTGTTAACTGACTATGACTGTGTTTGTCACATGCACATGCAAAATGGACAATGGAGATCTGGTGTTGACAAGGAGAAGCAAAGTATGGGAATAGACAGCGTGCCTAGCTTGGTCCTATGCAGACCACATCATAACAAGAAACATGTGGAGGTTGCATTGCAGCACACTTTAGCTTCAGTCTCGCTGTTGAGTTTGTTTGTAAGCCCATCTCCAAATTACATAATGCAAAGTTTCCTTTGCATGTCAGCCAAACCAAAACTATTCAGATTTCAGGCCTGAAAATGCCCTGTTTTAACATGTGACCAACATGTGAATATAGCCAACTGATTTTTGATGTTGTTTTTGGCTAGATGTTTCATACCACCTACTAGATGGATTCATGAATGGGCAGAAAACTCATTAACTATATGTGTTAGAAACTGTACTGAAATTATGTTAATTTGGAACTCGTCAACTCTGGAACAAATTTGGAACTTTTTTCCTTTCAACTGTTGTTTCAGGAAAATTGGCACAGTGCTTCATATGAACAGAAAATGCAATTGTGATAATCTAAGTGTAGTATAGTAAAGTCCTCTGTAGAATGAATGTTTTATAGCTCTAGAGATACTGAGTGAATAATGATTTTACTTAATATTTTATAGTTCTATATTTAATAAATCACAATTTAAGCAATGGCTTAAATCCCCATTTTACTTGAAACAGTCATGTTTCATCCAACCAGTGTTAGACGCCATATACTAATCTGTTTTTGTTTTGTTTTTTGTAGTTGGGAAATGTTCTAAAAGTTTTCTTATTACTATATAAAAAGTAACTGTATTCTCAATACTGCCTTTTCAACATGAAACTTAGACGGATGGAATATGTATTTTAAATACGTATTCCCACTAGTGCCTAACACTGCTCCACGCTAACAGAAATATCTATTATTTTCATGTCTGGCAAATCCAGGGTGACTTTGAGCTCCAAGTCTTTCAGCTGCGGGGAGAGCATGCTGTGGCTGTATCCCGATTGGAAGAGACCATTGCAGAAATGCAGCGGAAGCAGGCAGTGGGGGAGCGTGGGATCCTGCGGGAGGCCTGTGTCTCTACTGAAGATGACATACCCCCCAAAACCTACAGGAATGTGTGCATCCAGACTGACCGTGAGACTTTTATCAAGACACCTCCAGAGGGGGAGGTCCCCAAGCTGACCCAGAGCCCCAGTCTCAACCCACCCAAAAAACTTGACCTGGACTCTATCACTGTAAGCTTGGGTGTGACCCCAGGTACTTCACCTCCCCCACCCCCTCCTCTGCCAGGCCAACCACGTGGTTCAACAGCATTACTTCCATTAGCACCACCACCTCCACCACCTCCACCACTTCCAGGATCAATAGCACCACCCCCTCCACCCCCTTTGCCAGGACATGGACTTGCACCACCTCCACCCCCACCCCCACCCCCACCCCAGTTTGGAGGCCTGCCTCCTCC
>JBBMFX010582015.1:0-13975 GCA_037832545.1 Rhabdalestes septentrionalis | reverse complement strand
GTTGGTGCAAAAATGGAGTAAGTTGGTGCAGAAATTGAGTACGTTGGTGCAGAAATGGAATAAATTGGTGAAGAAATGGAGGAAGTTGTTGCAGAAATGGAGTAATTTGGTGCAAAAATGGAGTAAGCTGGTGCAGAAATTGAATAAATTGGTGCAGAAATGGAGTAAGTTGGTGCAGAAATGGAGTAAGTTGGTGCAGAAATTGAATAAATTGGTGCAGAAATGGAGTACGTTGGTGCAGAAATGGAGTAAGTTGGTGCAGAAATGAAGTAAGTTGGTGCAGAAATGGAATAAGTTGGTGTGACTTTTGTGGTTTGGTTTGATATCTCACCCCCGCCCCCAAACTAGCAAAAGTATTTGTCATTGTAGTCGATCCCTAACAATAGATTTTTTTTGCCCTAATTATTTTAAGAACCTGCCCCTCTAAAGGTCTCTTGTGGCTGAATGCAGTCAAATCCTCTCAGAAATGTTCCAACCTCTATATTTTATTAATGTGCGATTGATCTAAAGATTTGAATCAATTAGATTACTTTTTATTAGTGAGTGTTTACTACAGTCCAGCTTGACTATCACACTGATTTATAGAGTCCAGCAGTGAAACCGTCTTAACACAGTTTTCCTCTTTTTCCCACGATCTGTGGATGTGCACCATTTATGAAAGGAAGAGAAAAGAATAATCCCCCCTCCCCCTTAATCAGCCGGAGTGTTGTAATAAGCCTGGGGATGAAACCTCTGACTGAGATCAGCTCTTTTTATCCTGCCGGCGATTTGGCAAATAAATGAATTTGCAGAAGGCGAACCAGCAGCTGGGGCTCCACACGTTCAGCCTCAGGTGATACACGCAGCTCTCAAAGTGTGAACTACATGTGTGACTACATGTAATTGTTGATATTAAAACAGTTATACATATTAATTAATACTCTACTGCTATACGATATTGGAACAACACCTTGTATGTCCAAAAACAGTTAATATTTGATCCACACTCTCATTCTGACAGATTGTAATACACTTCAGGAAGCACAGGGGGCGATGTGACTTTATTGTTTCATTTTAAAAATGCAGAGAATCCTGTGATCTAGACAGAATGTGGTTTTGTTAGTCTGTAAAGCCTCTAACGACCTGCCTCGTTTGTTTAATTGTGTTCTCTTCATTTCTGGCAAACTCCTGTTAAAGTTTTTCAGTTGCCCAACAAAAAGCTCGCTAAAGGGAAGACAGCAGGGAGGGAATTTGATGGAGGCCTGTTGTCACACTCTGACCAAACCAGCTGCATCTCAGATATCTTAAAGAAGTTCTCTAATGTGTTCATTTTCAGTTTCCGTGTGTGAACTATACCACGGTCTCTGGGGGAGCCGGGCAGGGGGTGGGTTCTGTTTGGTAGAAACATTCCCAACATCCGAAGTATTACCACCAGTAAACGGTTGGTCTTCTTGACCAGCTTGTTTGACCTTCTTTTTAAAGAAATACCCCAATGTGCATTGTTGCTTTCTTCTTTTCGCCCTCAGCAACAGTGCCTTGTAAACATGTATTGTAACTAAAGGAGCTCGTGGGAGAGGGGGGGTAGTAGGTGGGACTGCATGCCGCACCCCCACGAGTAAGCAGGCTACGTTAATTCATGAGTAATAAGCTCTAAACATAATTTTATTTTAATTAATTTACACCTGTGAGAAATCCCTTGCCCAAAATGGGATTTGTTTACTCATCATATCAATATTTTAAAGCTCCCTCAAAATTTAAAAAATCATGTTTGTAGGGGAGCTCGTGTCACCACTAGGGGAACAATAGCTCCCCCTGCTCCCCCCTAGTTCGCACCCTGAGTGTGCGGTATAAAGCCAGAGAACTGGTAATGAAGAGAACTGCTGCTTGGTCAGGTCTTCTGGGTTGGTTGGACACCCAAGCGAGTCTAAAATAAATGCGTTCATTAAAGGTTTTGTGCAAAATTGAAATTTGTAAATGAATTGCCTTTTATCCAGACAAACACATGTTTACTGAAACAGAGCACCTGTGTAATATTGTGTCGGCCCCTCTCAGGAAACAGAAACAGCTTTGTCCCCTTAAAGGTGGGCTGTGTTTCTGCACCAAGCCGCTACAGCAGATCCTTTAAGTCCCATATGTCGTAAGGTGGGCCATCCATGGACCAGGGTAGTTTGATCAGCATGTCCCACATGCTCATGCTGATGTTCCTTAAACTGTTCCTGATCAGTTTGTGCAGTGTGGCCACTGCCATTAGGGAGCATGCCTGCTGCCTGGGAACATCTGTGCTGTAACTGGTGTACTTATTCTGCCTGTCTACTTCCAGCTTAGGTTGGATGTCCATGTCAAAGTAATGTCCACATGAACCCTGGGACCAAGTTTTCCCAGCAGATCATCACACAGAACATCACACTGCCTCCACAGCCTCGCCTTCTTCACAGAGTACACCTGGGTGCCATCTCTTTCCCGAGTAAATAACGGACTCACACCCGGCCGGTCACATGTTGTAATAAAAAAAAAAAGGCTGTGTTTTTCCATTGCCCCATGGTTCAGGTCTGATGTCCACTGTAGGCACTTTCAGTGGTGGAAACGGGTCCACATGGGCACTCCGACCCATCTGCAGCTAACCCTGTACTCGGCAGGGGGTGCTGCACAGTGTGTTCTGAAATTTTTCTATAAGAGCAATTACATTTTTTTTAGCAGTTTGTGACACTTCTGTTCCATGAGGCCTTTGCTCGAGCCTCGGATGTCCATGACCCTAATACCGGGTCAGCGCTTCTCCTTCCCTGGACCATTTTTGGTAGATATAGGGCACTGCATACTGGGAACCATCCCACGAGACCTGCTGATTTGGAGATGTTGTGACCATTGCCTAGCCATTACAGTTGCTTCCTGACCAAGTGTTAGAGTTTAGATTCTCTGCCCAAACCCGAACCCTGCCTGAGGCCGGCCCGTGTCTCGGGTCGGGTCGATATTTCCTGCCACTATCCTTGGGCCGGGCCGGGCTGTGATCAAGTATTTAAGTTGCCCGATTACGAACGCACCCACAGTTGAGAATGTGTTTTATAGTGGCCCATGTATTAAAAAATTGTCGGGTTTAAATCGAGCTCGGGCCGAAAATTACTGTGAATGTGTCGGGCTGGGCTGGGCTTGGACACAAGGTGCATGAGCTCAGGTCGGGGCAGGTTTCATTTTTTGGGCCCGATCACTCACACAGTTTAGACTCACCCATGTTCACTCACTTGTTTTTCTTGCTTTAAGAACATCCGCTTAAAGAACGGACTGTTGTCTCACCGCCTAATATCTCCCAGACCTCCACAGGAGCCACGGTAACAAGATCATCAATGTTATTTACTGGGTTTAATGTTGTGGCTGTCCAGTGGAAGAGCAGGAAGTGTGACAGGCATGATAACTCGATTGGTGTGGATGAATCAGCTAAGAATGAATAGCCTACAGAAATGGTCAGATGGACAATCTCTCTGGTGAAGGAAAATAAGAAGGTCTGGTGCTGCAGATTGTTTTTTCTCCTTCTTGTCCACAGTGCCCCCCACCCCACCCCAGACCGAGGCTGCATGGTGAAGCAGCTCCACTGCAGCACACACAGATGGTGCTACTATCACACTGTTGTGCTGTCTGCGGCGGGGCTGCGGCGATGTTAAAGCCGTGCTGCACGTCTGTCAGTGCAGCCTCTACCTCTGCAGTGTGGCCGTGTGATCATATATGCTATATGTGGGACCACTTCGATTTGTGGGTACTTGAAAATCCACACTCCGTCTTATTGACCGTACTATTTCTCTCCAACAAGTACAGAATGGCATCAGACCTCCCATTCAAGTCAGAATACGTTTCTTCAGAGTGCTACGTTAACTGCAAATGAAATGTGAGAAGGGTCTTCAGTCTCAGCCTTCTATAGACACAGATGTTCGCAGATTGTGTGAAAGTCTCGAGTCCTGAGGTGCAAGCAGAATCTGGAGTCTTTTCATCATTTTCGCTTTTTCCCTTTAACTGCAGACATTGAACCGAACAAAACCAAACCTCTCACGTTCAGCACAGATTCAAATTGAAAGATTTTCACTACAGAAAAGCTTCAGTCCAGTACAGAAGTACAGCTCGACACATGGTGTGTAAAGAAAGAGGCCAAACAGCTTGCTAGAGACTAGTCTGTAGTGTGTTTAGCGCGAGTAATAATCCAGCTGAAGTTGATTTAAATGATCTATGATGAACTAAAATTCCATCTAGATTAGCTAAGAACAGTAAGGAAATTTGTTATTGCACTAGTTAGCACACCCACTCAAGAAGTTATAAGGCAGGGGTGTCCAAATCCGGTCCTGGAGGGCCGGTGTCCAGCACAGTTTGATGGTATTCCTCCTCAAACACATTCACTAAACCTAACAATTAACTGGCAAGTTGAACCAGGTGTTTCTGAGGAGGGAAATCACCAAAACATGCTGGACCATGGCCCAGGCTGATTTTTGAAAGAGGCGCTGTACAGGCAAGCCAATCATAATAGAGCTCATTTATATATATCATGCATCTTAAAGACACAGCCACAAAAACAGCCTGTGTAAGTTATAAAGTGCCTGGTATATATTTATTTAAAAATATCCACATCATGTATGGTTTAGTGTGTACAGGGGTGTCAGAAGTATTTTTAATGTGAGTGGGGGGGAATCAGCCTATGCAGGGGGGCGGGGTTTCAGTGGGGGCGGGGTTTATTGCCTGCTGTGCGTGCAAGGGCCTCGGCCCTTTTAGGGGGTGGCTGCAAACCCGGAGTGGATTTCCAGCGGTACAGTGTATGTATGTGGAACTGATTCTTTCACAAAAGGTTCCACGTTTTAACAGCGCTGGGTGAACTAATCTTTTATGTTAAATGTGGGGGGTCCAAATGAGTAATTATGAAATTGGAGGTGATGCCCATGTGAGTCGCCTGTTTCGAGCAGCACTGACGATTCACTTCACCTGCAGTGAGGCAAACCTGTAGCGGATTTTTGACAGTATTTATATTCTCCTATCGGTTAATTGGAATGGATTATTTCGAGAAACAGTGCTGCGTGAACTAATATTTTCTGTTTAATGTTGGGGGGTCCACACTAATAATTATGAAATGTGAGGGGGTCCCCCTCAGACTGAATGGTGGTGACACCCATGAGTGTGCACCAAGTGAAACTACACCAAAAAAAACAAAAAAAACAATAATGTTACTTCAGGGAATAACAATAAAGACAAAATTTACACATTATTATTCTGACCATTCATTTAGGATATTACTAACTGGCAGTTCTCCTCACAGCACATTCCCGGATAGAAGCACTGACTGGACTAAACTGCAGGCATTCTGGGACCAACCCAACCCTCTGCAGAAACAGTGGGTGAGGCTGGAGGGTAGATAATGCTGGAATGCTTGAATCATTTGGTTTTTTCGTGGCTGAAGGGTTTGTATTGCAAAGCTGCTTTAGAAGCAACAAAAAAATGCTGCAATGGCAAAAGCTGGTCACTTAAGAGTTATCTGAGGCTGCCAAAGTGTGGAGGTTGGCTCTGAGCTTAATCTGTGAATTATGAGGTTCTGGAAGACTGAGCAGTGATGGATTTGCCAGGTCGATGTGTTGGAGAGGTAAGGGAATATTTAAAAATGTGCATTAGACACGTGGCTCAGTGGGAGTTTCACAGAGACTCAGGGTTAACGAGGGCGGTAACGAGCTTCTTGTGCAAGCCTGTCTGTTAAACAGCAAACAAATACACACAAGTGATCCACACCTACCGCACAACGGGATGACTTGGCAAGAGCAAACATCTTATTTCCAATATTAATATACATGATGGGACTGTTGTGGTCATATTTTAAGATTGGGTAACTTGATAAGCTAATTAAGGCTAAATCCTCAAAGGAACTAAATGATCTTACAATAAAATGAACTATAAACGTCTGAGTTGCAGGATCTACCAGCTCAGATCTGTACTGGGAGGTGGTACTCGCTCGTAATTTTTATTTTGGCGGGGGCATGAATTGACACACTAAATTATGTGATATTGGATTGCATTTGTAGATTAAGGCTGTAGCTCTTTACCTGTTTATCATTGTAGCATGTAGCTAGTCAGTTTGTGCGTAAACAAACAGGTATCCAGGATGAGCTGATGGGCATTTTTAATATATATTTTTAAAGAATCAGTACATTTGAAGCTGATAACCCAGGTTTATGGAGTGTGCTAATGGATGCAACAATTTAAGAAGACAAGCTACTAAGCATTTTGGAGGCAGCCCTCTAATGATAATGCCAACAAATTATGTTGAAGCTTTTACAGTTAACATTTTCAAAGTTCCTGTTTCAACCAGTTTAAATATTGTTCTTGGCGGTTCAGATTCACAAATGAAGCCCAGGCTTAGCATTGAATTAAGTCCTTAAATTCCAATGTTTTCTCAAAATATTTGATGGTTAGATGGTTAAACAAGGCATTCAGAGTTTAGGTATTTTTGGTTCTTTCATGGTGGAGGGAAACATGCAGGGCGTTGTGAAGCAAAATAGTCCCCAAATATCTGATTTAGTTAGCAAGGAACGCTAACTAGCAAAAAAATTAGCTTGGTTGTGTTTCAGATTGAATGCGTCACTTATCTTGAGATGTTTTTTAATTTAAAATGAAATGCACGGATCCCTCTGCAGCTTGTTTGGGAAATATTTTAAAAACATGCCGCATTCAGTCATGTTTTAACGTGCGTATCTTCAGGGAGAAGTGCTCCCACAATTATTACAAAACAGGGATTTCTGTTTTTTTTTTTAAAGATTCGTTTTTCTGTTACAGCGGACGTTTTCAAAAAGTATTTATTTTAGTCTCTTATAAATTGCATAAGCATTGACAGCATTTTAACACATTTTTCTGCATATGTTATGAATGATGTCTTGTTAGCTTGCTGCTGAATGCCTGATGTCGGCTCTTGCTGAATTATAAGATGTCCTTGAGCATCCTTAAAGGTGGCGATAAATTAGATGCATTATTGTATATTATTATGACCACCGCACAGTCATGTATTATTCTCCTTTCTGTAATAAATAACCGTGATCATCATGGTAGGCGTAACTGTGCAGCCCTGGAATCCAGCGGATTTGGGATCAATGCTTTTAGTGTTTCACCATTAGTTTCCTTACTGTTTCCCAGAAACACTCCAGCACATCCAGGACCAAGCTGAATGTATTGAACCCCCTGCAGTGCAGGATGGGTGTGTGCACGAATACACGATGTTGTAGCCTTTAATAAAACGGGTTAGGACTACTCTACTCAGCAGATACCAACAGGAAGAAAGGGACCACTTTGTCTCACACACACACGCACACACACACACACACACACACCCTCAGTCTCTATAGGGTTAGCCTACGAACTGTAATAATTAACTCTTCCACACACTGAGGAGTCTACGGGGACTGAGCTGCTCCCAGAATGAGGCTTCTCTGCCTTAAATGAAGATCTGAGTGTGCCTGTTTGTGTGTGTGTGTGTGTGTGCATTCAGACTCACTTGACTGTGAATATTCACTCACCCGTACAAATGTTAGCCTCGAATTCCAGGCAGCACATCCTCGCTTGGATACACAGAGGCAGCGTTGTGGAAAGGGCCGTCCTTCTTGAGGTGCGTCAGTCATCTCTATCAAATTACAGCCGCTTTGGAGAAACAAGGCAGGAATTCAAACAGCCATTCATGTAAATGGCTCCCCACTGCACAGCTAACACAACCTCAATCGCGGGGTGGGGGCTCTGATCCGGTCTGAGGGTGGTGAGGTCCTGGACCTTGCTTTTAGAAGAACAGGTGGGTAATCAAGGGTTTTTAGCTCTTATCCTTAGGTGTGGGAGAACCGTGCTCTACCTAATCTGTACAGCATCATGTTTTGATGTTCCAGTGTATATAAGTCTGGTAATAGAGTTTCTGACGTGATCCTCAACCACAGTTTATGTCCCAAAATGTTAATAATAAGTCAGTTTAGCTGCTGTAATATGCATAAATATGTGGTCTGTTATTTGTATCAGTTTTCTCTGCATTTTTTATCCGTGTAATTAGAACCAAACCCAGAGAACTCGTTAGTGACGTCCTGGATCAGCTTCACATTTCTCATAGAGATTTAAAGATAAATTTGTCATAGAAAACCCAAACAGACAGTCACATTTACTTCATTTACTTCTAGTTTGTTAGTTTTATATCTACATTGCTGTTATCGTGTTGGTCTTTTTAAAGACCATCTGTTGTCATGACAACATTTTTTGGCCAATCAGAATCCAGTCAGCTGGGTTGCTGCCAATCATAGCTGTGACAGCGCAAGTATGTGTCGCTTTATTTTTAATGTCACAGTTCTTTGTGCCAGTGCAAAAATGCTGTTCAGGTAGACAAATAATCAATTAATCGACCTGTGAATCTGAAGAACTGTAACAAGGTTGGTGACGCTGCCACGTCTACGCGCCTCCCTGACCACTCGGCACAGACTGGGCTCTTTTTACGTTTTTTATTTGTCTGCTATTTGCTTTATGTTCCAAAGTCAATTGATTGTAGAACGCTTCTCAACATCGGTAAGAACTTTGCACATGTAATTTCGGACACTTATAAACCCAACCCTTTGTGGCCGACCGAGATATTGCCCAACTTGGACAACAACAGTGGATGAAACACTCACCCAAAAACCCTGTGGGACACGTCCTGGTGTCTGAAACAGGCTGAGACAGCAAGCGTACCGCTGCCTAGTGTCCTGATGGTTAATATGCAGTCACCGGAGAACAAGCTGGATGACATAAGGGCCAGAGTTACTTTCCAATGAGACGTGAGGGACTGTAAAATTCTGTACGTCGCTCAGACACGTCTGACCCCCACCGTGCCGGACAGTGTCGTAATTCTATCAGACTCGTTCTCAGTTTTCCACACCGATAGGAGTCAAACAACCCAAAGGTAGAGGAGTGTCTCACAGATAGGGGTTTGAATTCCGGAGTGTTTCTACTCTCTCCAGCGGCTGCTTGCCTCATTTGTATTACCTGAGCATTAAGCATCGCCCCTTCTACCTGCACCTCGGTCATCACCAATCTACATCGCACCCCATGCGGACACAGGTATACTTCTGAACGACAGGCTGTGCTGAGTGCGATTCAAGAAGTACAAGGCACAGCCCTAATTGTACCACGGAGAAGCAAACCTCAGAGAAGCCAAACTTTTACCCACACATTACGTGTCCAGCGAGGGGAGCTAGAACTTTGGACTATTGTTACAGCTCATTTAAGTAGGGATACAAAGCTGTTTCACTGCCAGCTTTTGAAGAATCCAGCCGCAGCGGCATTTTTCTTATTCCTCAGTGTTAACAACACATAATTAGGGATGAGGTGGTCACAAGGGAGGTGAAACACTGGTCAAATCAGATGCTACACTACAGTACGTGCTCAATGACATTTACTGAGACAGGATCTGGTCATGACATCGACGAGTTTACAGATGTAGCAGTTAGCTTCTTTAGCAATTAGCTTTGCTAGCAGTTAGCTTCTTTAGCATGCTAGTGGAGCAGATCATCCCTACAGTGATAGTCCAGATGTTCCCGAACAAGAAACCATGGGTGGACAAATCAATCCAATGTTGCAGTGAACACCAGGACCGGAACATACAACGAGGGTCTCGCAACCGGTGATATGAGCGCCTAAAAGTGGCGTCATATGGGCGACTCTCATGTGGTGAGGGACACGTCTCATGTCTCAATTCCACCAGGGCAACACACAGAGCATGTGACATCGATTGTGAACCACCCTGAACTACAATGCCAAGGACACAGTAGCGATCAAAACTGACTCTGCGTTCGCCAACGAGCTGAACGAGTTCTTCGGCTGGTTACACTGACTTCGGTGGTAATGAAGGTTTTTGAGAGGCTACTGAAGAACATCATCACCTCCATCCCAATCACCACTGACCTGCTCCAGTTTGCCTACCGACCCAACAGATCCACAGAGGACGCCATCTCCCATATCCTGCACACCACTCCCAGACACGTGGACAAGAAACAGGGTAACTATTTGAGACTACAGTTCAGCGTTCAACACAGTAGCGCCAGGTAGACTGTTCACAAAGCTGAGGGATCTAGGAATCAATAGCCGTCTGTCTGCACGTGTGCTGGAACTGGCAGATCTCAGGTGGTGAATGTAGGTAGGTGTGTCACGGATAGCATCAGCACCTGTGCTGGAGAACCAAAGGGGAGCGCACTCTCGCCTCTGCTGTTCTCCCTCTACACCTCGGACTGTGTGGCCATTTAGGACTCAGGAGCTGGTGGTGGACTTCAGAGGGAGACAGCAGCGACACTACAAGACCCTCATCATCAACGGAGCTCCAGCAGAGAGAGCACAGTCCTTCAAGAATCTCGGTGTCCACAGCTGGACTGCTCACATTCAGGTCCAGACCAAAAAGGCTGGGCAGTGCCTGTACCACCTTCGACATCTGAGGAAGTTCAGTGATCCTCAGGACTTTCTATTCAGGTGCCGTGGAGAGAATTGAGGTGCTGTGGAGACACAGAACATCCTGGTATAGGAATAGCTGTGTTCAGGACCAAAAAGCTTTTCAGAGCGTGATCAGTGCAGCAGAATGCTGCTTCAGGTCTGTCCTCCCTTCCCTGCAGGACATTTATACCAGGAGATGTTGGTCCAGAGCAAGGCTTATCCCACCACAGTAACAGACTGTTTCAACTTCTGCAATCATGCAGAAGGTTCCGCACCATCAGGATCAAAACAGAGAGACTCAAGAGGAGCTTCTATCCTGATTCCGGTCATTCAATCTGATTCTGGCCATTTGAGTCCGGAATCAGATCATGCCACCACCCCCCCTCCTCATAGCATCACCATAGCAGTACCACATCATTACCATAAGGGACTGAAACAGGACCTAATGTTCATTGTCATATTCCATTACATTCGCGGTCATATTTCACATCATATCAGAGTATTACATTACGTGCTGCTACATTGTACTGTACATGCTGCATATTACTCTGGTCACTCTTTTTCACTATCTCTGGTCACTGTTTTTTATTAAACTGTTTATATTACTCTGAGCACTGTTAAATTACTCTGCTTGCACTATACTTCATCACTCTGGTCACTACGTTTACACTACAGTACATTACACTGGTCACTTCTTTACATTACTGTTTACATTACTCTTTCCACTCTGTTAAAATTACACTACATTATTGTGGTCACTCTGTTAAATTACAATAATCTGCTCACATTGCTCTGGTTTATGTTGCTGTGCTAATTTGGCACAATGCACGTTAAAATTCCATTTGCACGTTGTACACATTGCTGCTACATTTATATAAACACGTATTAAAACCATATATTTTATTAGCGTATATATTTTATCTCAACTTTGTGGTGCTCCTTATTAAAACTATTTACTTTCAGTGTTTAAGATTTTTTCAAACGTCTAATTGTACATTGATACTTATATCTACTTGTGCTCATTTCTATATTTTATTTGTGTTTCAGAAAATTCCAGATTTTTAATTAAAAATCTATTTATTGTTTATAATATTTGTAAAGTAAAAAGTAGCAGTTCAGGATACAATTCACTGTGTGTTGTACTTGTATGACTATGCAAGTGACAAATAAAAAATCTCGAACCTTTAAGAAAAACCACCATCCCTCCAAGATACAACCTTAACCCCTCCCAATATTCTCCATATACCAACACTCACCACTGTTCTGTTTATGGGGAAGGCTCTGATTCTGGACTGCAGCCACTGAACCCCAAAGCTCCTTCAGTTCTTCTCATCATCAGGTCATCCTGGTTTATTTCTGAAGCTCAATGTGTTCACCCGTGTTGAAACTAGTTAACTAAAATGTACCAGTTTGGCTAATGCTTTTTGCTGTGGTGTTTCTCAATATCTTCATACAACGCAGTGCATTTTATCCTGTGTGCACACCTGCATGGAGCTGTATGAGGGTCCCCTGAGCTGCCATCACTTAACAGAGGCATCACTGCTGTTTCCACACGTCCTGGCTGAGGTTATTAGCCTGTAGCTTAGCGGCTAGGCTAGCGTTTGGGAGAGGTTGATACCAGAGGGATTCCTCTGTGATCTTTCATGCAGTTTCTGTTCAGCTGGAAGAGAGTTTTGCTTGTTTCAAAAAGTATTCCTTAATTTATAAAAGCAAGCTAAAATGGTGAATT
The DNA here is from genome assembly GCA_037832545.1 of Rhabdalestes septentrionalis. Taxonomy (NCBI): domain Eukaryota; kingdom Metazoa; phylum Chordata; class Actinopteri; order Characiformes; family Alestidae; genus Rhabdalestes; species Rhabdalestes septentrionalis. The sequence goes on along the minus strand of JBBMFX010582015.1, from coordinate 1,833 downwards.
TTGTCAAACTGGGTGATGTGAGGCTGAGTGATGTAATGGTGCTCTATAGAACACCCCTAAAATTACACACTAAAGTAAAATTTTGTGCCTTCTTGAAGATGTTTGGGCAACTGTGTTGCCACCCTGCTGTAAAATGGAAGATTTGTGGAATTTGCTGAAGGATGCAGATGTTTCCTCAACTGTTTAAACCACTGACAGCACTTAATGCCATCTTTAAAAGCTCACTTCAGGCCCAGTTCCAGTGTGAAAGGATGGACTGATTCAGACTTTGATCTTTCATATGGAGGGAGGTTGCAGATTATGCACGGTAGATGTGGTTTTGATGTTGGTTGAACTGTTTTTATGAGTAGGTTTATTTTTAACTAGGTCTGCATAGTTGGCTTCATGCTTTGTTGTACAATCTTGGGCTGACAGAAGTGATATGCAAATGTTCAGCAGTTTGCAGTCTTCACTGTGCAAATGCGAACCTAATATGTGACTTCAGACTGCGTGCCCCACACCCCGACTTCATGGCCTGCCCTCCAAATTTTTAATTCTCTTGCTAACCAGTTAATTAATGTAGGTACGCATTAGAGACCTAAAGCAAAAAAAATGATGTCAACCTCTGTATATCATCCACATTTGGAAGACTGTGTTCACCTCCTGACTGAGAAGCTCAAAGTTGTTTAAATTCTGAAACCTAGGGCTGAATTTTAATGTTGCATATTTGAGGAACATCTCATGAACAACTGGTGGAGAATTTGTTAGGATCACATTCATGTCGGCAGGGAACTGTAGTGGTACACATGGTATCTAGACTAGTTTAGGGTTATGTAATGACAGCGGATATGAGGACAGCATGTGAGCGCCAGCGAAGCTGTGGACAGGAACAGGTGGTAAAATAGCAGGTCCATATGTCAGAGTCGCAGCTTAACATGCTAAACGCTATGATTCAACCACTTTAATCCTATTTAGGCAGGTGTGACTTCGCCACACTTTCACACCAGAGCTCCGAGCCGCAGTGCCCATTCAGGGCTCTGTGTGGAAATACTGCAAACAGATAGATTATATTTGTTTACTGTGTAAAGATGAGAAGTGCTTTATAAATTACAAAGACAAATCACTAATTCCATCTGAAAACAAAATCAGCAAATCAGCCTGAAAGGCTGTGTGCGACTGTGTGTGTGTGTGGTGGTTTGTGTGTGCGGCTGTGTGTGTGCGGCGGTTTGTGAGTGTGTGTGTGTGTGCTGGTGTTGTGTGTATGTATGTGTGTGTGGGCGGCTGTTTGTTTGTGTGGCAGTGTGTGTGTGTGCGGCGGTGTGTATGTGTGTGCGATGGTTTGTGTGCTTGGCAGTGTGTGTGTGTGTGTGTGTGTGTGTGAGGCAGTGTGTGTGTGGTGATTTGTGTGCACGGCAGTGTGTGTGCGTGCGGTGGTTTGTGTGCATGGCAGTGTGTGTGTGTGTGCAGCGATTTGTGTGTGTGGAGGTGTGTGTGTGTGTGTGTGCGGTGGTGTGTGTGTATGTGTTTGTGTGTGGGGTGGTTTGTGTGTGCGACGATGTGTGTGTATGTGTATGCAGTGGTGTGTGTGTATGTGTGTATGTTTGTGTGTGTGTGTGTGTGTGTGTGTTTGTGTGTGAGTGTGTGTGTGTGGTACCCTGTGTGGTGCAGGAGAGAGAGGGCGGAGCTGAAGGAAAGTGTGTGGTAAACAGAGCAGCAGAGACCAGGTGTTGTGCTGTAATCCTTCATTACAGCGCTCATTCTTGTGGCCATTGCTGTAACACACACACACACTCACACACACACACTCACACACACACACACACACACACACACACACACACACACACACACACA
>JBBMFX010581994.1:0-28642 GCA_037832545.1 Rhabdalestes septentrionalis | reverse complement strand
AAATAATGCGATTTGCACGTACACAGCAACCGCACCCCCCCCCCCCCCCACACACACACACACACAAACCCCGCCCACATGCACAAACCCCGCCCCCTGTCTTTACAGTCCCTGCGGTAATTTTGTCATATAATATAAATGGTTAAAAATGTGTCCCTGACTCTTGTACAAGATGATGTAACCAAATTACAAAGGATGTTTAGGGACGGGTCACCGCATTTTCATCACAGATTATGGAGAAACAAAATGAATGAAATTAAATAATTGATCATAAGGACAAAGTTAGAATAGGTAAAGGATTTCAGGTGGACTTGGAGACAGTTTTCAGAGTATCCTACACTGAAAGAGCCGCTGACGCTGGGCAGGGATACAGCGCGGCTCATGCGTGGCGGGCACAGATCACCGATTGGTCCTCTGGCGACAGTCAGCGTTGTCATGGAGACCGCATTCTGTAACACCCTGAAAGCCTGTTGCTGGGTTACGCTGCAGTCAAACAGCTCCCCATTCACCGCGAGGATCTGATCAGACTCGCGGAGGCCGTCACTGAAAGACAGGCAAAGACAAGGAAAAAAGGCAAATGAGCAAACATAGATCTTGAGGTCTCAATAACACTGAAAGAGCCCGTTTGTGTTTGTTTTACTGTGATAGTGAAAAAACAATAGTCATTCTAAATCATGTTACTTTTCCTCGGCAAAGTTAGAAAGTTTCCACATGTGTGCAGAGACATTTTTTGCTGTACTGCTGTATTGCTTTACTGATTCCAGTAGTGATCATCTACCGGAATACAATACAAACATTATTTATTAATATATAGGTGCACAATTTCTCGATTTCTGTTTACATGCTTCCGTTGTTTGCCATATTGAAAAAAAAGTTGCCATGTTTGGTTTTCTTTTATCCAAATTCAGCAAATAAATATCCATTTTACGTTAGAAAGTGGATTCTGCTGTTCTCTGTAGATGATGTTTCAACACTGTCACTATGAAACACAATGTACTTCAAATGTGCTTAACCCTACCTTAATTTACTCCTAAAAATACACCAAACCCATTCAGTTGAATTATGTGGCCTTTCATTTGTGAACTGATTCCTTCATTTTACCTTAAAAGTGGATTTAAGCCATGTGTGTGAAACCCCTTCATCTTAAATTTAAGGCATTAAATCAGTAGGTTCTATTTAAGGGGCAAATTTGAAAAAGTACAGGTAAATTTCAGTAGGTTTACCTCTTAATCAGCCTTAATATGTGCACATTTTATCTGAATTTTCCTTAATTTCTTGGAAATTAAGATAAAAATTAACATAATATTAAGGAGTTTTGTTTCAAAATGTTGACCATTGGGGCCAATGTTTTTGCATATGACAAAATTCTTTATGGTTTATAGTGTGTTACGGTCAGGCTGAGGTTAGAATTAGTGTAAGGCAGCGCTTCAGTGTGTGGATACCTGTGTGCCATGGAGCCAGGCTCAATTCCCTGTATGAAAATACCAGACCCTGCTTTGTTTTCGCTCTGGTCCACCACGTCAAAGCCCAAGCCACCTTCCCCCTTCTGGAAGTCCACACTCAGCACACGGCGACCCTGGGACAGGAAGACGGGGAGACATAACAGAGGCCAGTGTTTGGGCTGTGGCTGCTAGAAGTGTGTATGTATTTGTTTAAAGCAGTCTGACAGCTCAACGCGTAGCATACCATTGCCATGGATTGTATGGTGGACTGAAAGTCCTCTGTGATCATGGGAGTGCTTGGAATATGGTTAGCAGAGCCGTAGCGTTCGTTTCGCCGCTGGGCTGATAGGTAGGACTCGCTGTGCCTGAGAGAACACGAGGCCCCGACACGGCTCGCCTCGCCTCGAAAGGACTGAGACCGCGGCAACTTGGAGCCCTGCACAGATGGAAACACCAAAATTCGGAGTCTCTCTGAGTCGCAGTACAAAATATGACTGGGTGTATCTGAAATCAATATTCAGTTTACAAAGCATTAATCTCATTCAGACTTGATGGAGTTATCTCTCTTTACCTGAATGTCCTTTAACTGTCAAAACAAAATCTAGGCTATAAGGACTCTTCGAGAGTTCAGGGGTTCCTGAGTCTGTGGAAGGAAAATAACTTTTTGGTTCACCTATATTTATGTCTTCTACTAGCATTTCAGCCAAAGGCTAGATGTTTTGATTTTGAATGGGTTTTTGAGAGGACTATTTTTTCCTCCCACACTCCAGGTTGATCTATTTTCCCACAATCAGACACCAGATTAGACCATTTCCCCCTCTTAATCAACAGGTTATATTATTTTCCCCCATTCAAACACCAGGTATTAATTTTCCCCACCCAAACCTCAGGTTATATTATTTTTCCCCACTCAAACACAAGGTTATGTTTTCTTTCTCCTCTCTGTCACCCGACTAGACCATTTCCACCCTCTCAAACACCAGATAGGTCATCTCTTAGCTCTCAAACACCATTTTAGATTCTATTTATGCACTCAGATGGCAGGTTGGATCATTTTCTCCTCTCAAATGCCAGGTCATAGTTTTTTTCTCCACTCAGACAACAGAATGCATTCTTTCTCCCCATTCAAAGACCAGATGACATTCTTTTCTCTTGTCAAACCTCCGATTATATTGTTTCACCCACTCAAACGACTTCATGCCCTCAACACAGCGTTGTTGAGTGTACTAGCCTCTTATTGCTAAGTGCTAACTTGCTAAAGTTGCAAAACTTTTCCTAAAGTTATCAGTGTAAAACATACATAATCAATAATGTTCATATTTATGCTAACCTCTAGCTTTACAGTTATGCTTAGCTCTTTCTTTAACAAAGACACGCAGGATTCACAGTTCTGTGTTAAGATAGAGCTTAGCATTATTGATGTAACATTATGAGTATATATAAATACTAGCATCATCCATTTCAATCAACCTTTTAAAATTAACTTAGTTCTTGCATTGGTCAGTACAACACAAATTACAGCCTTGTTTTGTTAGAAGACCGACATATTTATGTGTCTGACTGGTGAAATGAATGCTAAATGTTCTACTGAACACTACGGGACACTAAAGTCATCTAATTCACTGGCAAAGTAGCTAAGCTGGCAACAGTTGAGGATTTGATCTCTTTTTGATCATCCTTAGCTCACATGAGACCTCAAGCCACTTGTTCTTCACACCACAGCTAGGATTTGATTTATTTTTATTGTACTGTATATCACAGTATATTTCTTTTCACCTAAAAATAATGCAACAAAACGTGCCTTTGGATGTTGTATCACTGTTTAGCCCCCTGTGTCTGTGTTACACTGATTTCAATTAGAGGCTTTAATGCTGAACTGCATGTAATAAGCATCAATCTATTACCATGGAAATAAAACACATGGGCTCTTGTGACTTATTGCTTTAATGTGCTAGCACTGCAGTCTTTTCACTCATAGCCTTTATCCTAACTAGTGTATTTTTGCCATAGATACACATGAATAATCCACTATATGTACAAAATATTGGGACACACCTTCTAATTGTTGATTTCCAGTGAAGGGCAACCTTAATACTTCAGCAGACCAAGACATATTGGACAACGCCATGCTTCCAACTTTGTGGACACAATTTGGGGAAGAACCTTTGCTATTCCAGCATGACTGTGTCCCAGGGCACAGAGCTGTTCTAGCTCCAAAGGGGGAGGAACAATTCCATATTAAATTTTATTAAAGTCCCTGTTGGTGTAATGGTCAGGCGTCCCAATACTTTTATCCATATAGTGTATGTACTTTGTGTCCTGGTCCTTTTTTACTCTGTAAAATCTGGAACCACACCGTCTCATGTCACTGTATAAAGTATATAGCAGATGACAAAGTTCACTTTGACTTTTGACTGTGCAGAGCAGTGGTCACCAACCCTGGTCCTGGAGATCCTCCCTCCTAAGGAGTCCAGGTCCAGACACCATCTGCAACACCTGCTCTGGGTAATCAACTTTAGAAATCCCTGATGGGCTGGAGCATTAAGTAGGTTACAAATCGCTAATTCAAATGTTCACTAACTAATCCCAATTTGAAAGAATGCAGTTTTGAAGATTGCATCAGCTGCGATTTAAATGAGGCAATTTTTCAAAATGCAAATTTGGTCAAAAAGCTATGCATCGTTCCGCCCTAGAAGAGAGAGTCACACTTGCACACACTCTGCTCTTAACATCACTGTTTTAATTGTTGCCATTGTAAAATAATGTAAGTGTGTTTATTTAAGTTTAACACATTTTTTTTAAATTATTTTTTTAATTTCTCCAAACGTTTGCTTCACAACATTTTGAATATATTGTGGTCAATAGTGTATAAAACAACACAGACATTCAGATTTTACACAGACACTTATCCCACATATTAAAAAAGCATATTTGTATTTGAGTAAAATTTAAATGCAGCAAACTCCGTACGCCCCCCCCCCCAATCTACTCCTGAGCTTGAGCGTGTGATGGGGGGAGGGGGAGAGGAAGTGGAATTTTTAAAAGGGAAAGTGATTAATCCGTCATACGTGAACACACCCCTGCACACTGTGTGAACAGCACGAAATTCCTCCTCTGCATTTAAATCCATTCACCAAGTGAAGTAGCGGCAGCCAGGATCATGGCGCCTGGGGAACGGTGTGTGGAGACGGTACCGGGGAACAGTGTGTGGAGACGGTACCGGGGAACAGTGTGTGGGGATGTTACCGCGCTCAGGGTACATCAGAGGTGTCTAACGGACTTCAGGATCGACCCACAACTTTCTGATCTCAGGGTGAGTGCCCTAACCATGCGAGCATGTGACAGGGAGGGGGGTGGGGTTCCTGAATACAAATTTTACGAATAATACCGTATCCATACAAAACACTTTATTTGTGCCTTTCCAAATACCGTATTTGGATTCGGCCTCACCCTTGTGTATACACACACACACACATATATATATATATATATATATATATACATATATTTCTGTCTGGGTTCCACACATAGAGTTAACTGGGCCAGCAAATTCTTCCTGTATGTGTTCCTTCAAAATGTATAGGGATTAAGTGTGTGTGTGTGTGTGAAAGAGAGACAGTTGTATGACCCTCGCGACTTTTTCTCATTTACTTAGCACAGCTTAAGTGGGCTCAGGGAGAAAGTGTGTGTGTGTGAGGGTGGGTGTGTGGTTTCTCCCTCTCACTCAACAGAGCTTTAGTAGTCAGCTCAGGTAAGAAGCTTACATAGCCTCCATTTGGTCCCTGCTAGTGTTTTCCCCTCATATCTGCTAGAGAGTTTACATCACTGAACCACAGGCCTCCGCGTAGGTTCAATATGAAGAAGGAATAACTCTCGGGAAGGCAGTTACTCTTGGCTGCAGTTCAGTTGCTGCTCACAGGTCTCTCCTGATCAGCCTGGTTTCGCCTCCCTCTGAGTGGCCTGAGCCGTTTATCTCTTCTCATTCTGAGCATTGCTGACTTTATATCGACCCCTGCCCGATCTCTGTCTGGCCTATAGCATGCGGCGTGCCAGTCCTCTGTGTGTTGTTGTTGTTGCTTAACCAAGTAATGATTTTTTGTTTTATGCTTCAAGGAAAAGGCAATCATTTTTTTGTGGTCCTGTAGCATCATATTACATTTAAACTAGTCTGCACCCACAATATCATCGAATTTGTGGTGGTGACCTAGTGGGTAGGATAATTGCCTCTGGACCAAGTGGGCATGGGTTTGAATCCTACCTTCATCATAACACCTCTGGGTTCCTCCACTAGACCCTGCTCCAAGGAGACTGCCCCCTGTGGTTAGGGAGTGGAAGTCGCTTTGGATAACAGCGTGTGCCGTAAATGTAAATTACATTTACTTCTATCTTTTTTCTACATTTTATCTTTTATTTACATTTTCTTTACTTTTACATTAATACCTGAGTTAGTGCACATAGTACCTATCCTAATCTATTGACACACTGTGATGATGATCTCCAGTGTATTGGTAAAACAATAACAAATATATCAATGCGTTTTCAATTACATTGACAGTAGTAGTTATTGTCTTTGTTTCAAGTAGTTTGTTTTGTTGTTAAATGTCCTTGCATTTCATTTTATCACTAGTTATAATTGTGCAGTTTTAGACAAATAATTTTTACATGACATTTTCTAACTGAGGCAGGCTGAATAGGAGGATATTGACACTATATGGACAGAATATTCTGGGTTTGTTCGTATGTCAGTGTCTGAGAAAAACATCCCACAGAAACTTCAAAATCTTGTGGAAAGCCTTTCAGTAGGAGTGGAAGCTGTTCTATCTGCAAAAGGGGGACCAACTTCATATTACAATTTGATTGCATGCCATTAAAGTTCCTGTTGGTGTAATGGTTATGCATCCCAATACTTTTTTCCATGTATTTATATATAGGCTGTTTTTGCAGATTGGTTCCCATACATTGGCTCTATTGACTGGTAAATATGATCTGTTATGATAGGTTGACCGTGTTTACTTGACTATGTGCTTAAAAAACAATCCAAACTGCATTTAAATGGTAAATTAACAGAATATATGTTTTTTGGGACAAGGCTCCTGTTAGACTAATGTCTACAGTTTACAGTAAAGCAGAACAAAACAGTCCAATTAAATGAGACTGGACACTCTGTTAGCACAGAGATTCAGGGTTCCAGAAGCGCAAGTATATTGACTTTATTTTTGAAAGTGTACCCTTATCTGATTAAGCTAAAGATTAAGACAACATGTATGCATTTATATTAACAACCATCTGTACTAAAAGCCCATTCTTCATTTCCTCAAAAATGGACAGGATTACTTGGACCTTTTTTGATCACTTGTTTTAGATTTACAAAACATAAATACAGTCGAGATGAACTCCTTTACGACTGTGGTTACCTCTAACATTAACACAGGCCAAGAAGCGTTTATGTTCAAAAATCCCAACTTCAGTCTGCCAACAAGGAATCTAGCAAACACTATATGGACAAAAGTATTGGCACCTGACCACTCCACCGACAGGGAATTTAAAGATATTATATTCAAACACATAGAATTTAATATGGAGTTGGTGCCCCTTTTGCAGCTGGAACATCTTCCACTCTTCTTGGAAGGCTTTCCAAAAGATTTTGGAGTTTCTGTGGGAATTTGTTTCCGTTCATTCTGTAGAACGTCTATGAGATCACTGATGTTGGATGAGAAGATCTGGCTCACAATTCCTGTTCCAGTTCATCCCAAAGGTGTTGGATGGCGTCAGGACTCTGTGTGGACCAGTCAAGTTCTATCACACTGCACTCATCCAGCCATGTCTTTATGGAGTGTGGTTTGAGACACAGTCAAGCTGGAATAGAAAAGGTTCTTCCCCAAACTGTGTCCCAAGGGTGTTGCCCAAAATGTCTTGGTATCCTGAAGCATTAACGATTGGCCTTCATATAGCACAAGTCAGAATAAAAAGTCACAAACTATTGTGATACAAAGCTTCAATTTGTCTGTCTGTCCCAGGGTACACACAACACACATGGGCCACTCTGCATTTCTATTTCACCTGACAAAAAAGAAAGACTGGGAATAGACCCCAAGACCTTCTTTCTGTGAGGGTACCGGCTATGCCACACCATTCAGTCATTCCATTCCCTTTCTTCTAAATATCTAAACTCTGTGTAACTGGTGGCCTATTGTTTGGGGAGATGCCCCTGCAATCAGAAGGTTGTGGGTTTGAATCCCAGCACTGCTAGTATCATCACTGAGGTTCCCGTAAGAAAGGTAGCGTCCCCACACGCTGCTTGATTGTTGGCAGCCCCTTGCTTTACTTGGTGAAAGGGTTAAATACAGAGAAAGTGATTCACACAGTGTGCTGTGGTATGTTCACACATGACTATTAGAGGCTTTACTTTACTTTAAACTCATAGCAGCCGTCCTGTTTAGTCTAACTAGACTAAGATCACTTCCCCTGATAACATTTCTCCTTGGTGCATGGGGAAATGGGAAAGCCCTGTTTATAAAATTACACTAAAGCTGAGAGCCACCAAGTGAAAACTGAATTCCTGAAATGGACTTTAACATGGTGTTATGTCCAAAAAGTGCCTTAAAATTAAGCTGATCTGTAATTTCTACTATTCCACTTCCAGGCGGTACGCTACAGAAAATCCTCCCTGCCATCAGACTCCCACACAGTCATCTGTGCAATAACCTGACGCTCTACTTTGTTGTGCAATTTCTTTTAGGTTTAAATAATCATCCTAATGTGCATTATTATCTTATAATTCAGTGCACTAGGTTCAATCTCATGCGCAGCTTTCTTAATGAGTGCTAAATTATTTTCATTATGTGCAACATCTTATTATGTGAAATTATTCTACCATATGAATATCACCGCTTTTGTCAATATTACGTATAAACTACTGATCTCTGTTATGTGAAATAACTAACCTTTTGTATTATAGGTAAGTCTCTTAACTAGTCATTCTCTTTCCTTATCAATAGTATTCATACCCCAGAATTTGTGTATTACAGAGTTTTATTGGTTTTATGGAGACTACATATTTTATATCCTTCTTGTCTCTGTGTGATCCTTCTTGTCTCTGTGTGGTTTTCTGATTCTGATTCTGATAAACAAAAGAACGCTTTTGCTAGATTTTTATGACAAGGACTGGTCTTACTTGTACCTTGCATGGTCATGGCCGTGCTTACATTTAATGAGTTATTGTCTAAGATACAGCTAAGATCGTTCCTACTCATTACGAAAAACGCAATTTTCCTTAAAAATGTGCTTTATCCGTAATTTACCCTTGAAAATACACCAAACCCCTTCATTTGAATTAAGTGACTTAATTTGTGAAACCGATCCCTTCGTTTTACCTTAAAATGAGATTTAAGGCTTGAGCGTGGAACCCCATAATTAGGTGAAATATTTGGTAGTTTTACCCTTTAATCAGCCTTAATCTGTGCAATTTTCCCGTCATTTTCCTTCAGTTCCAGTGTGAGAATTTATAGTCAAAATGAAAGTCATTTTAAGGGGGACAATTAAGGTGTTTTGGTGTTTGTCTGGAGATTAATAATAAGAGAAATACCTACCCTAGTCCTAAACTCGTTGTTTTATGTAATGCAGGCTTAGAACCAAATAAAAGAGCTCCCAATCCGTCCTGATCGGTTCAGACTGCCCGGTACATGCACCCAGCCTACCTGAATGATTCATCACAGTACAGAGACGCCTGGGTTATGCTAGCAGGCTGTGTGCTCATTCCGTTAATGTTTGAGCAAAAGCAAGCGGGAGCTTTATTAAAGCAATGAGGAGCGCAGCGGTGATCCCAACCGCAGATCATTGCCCCCCGGCTTATTGTTCAGTTATTAATCCTGAGCCTTATTATTCCGCGCTTTGAATTATTTGGTAGCTACCTGGGACTCCAAAGCAAATGTCCCAGGTCCGTCTCCTGAATGAAAAACGTATTCTTCTCGGAAAAGTAGATGGATGAACATCTTCTGTCTGCCTGAATGCCTTTATCATAAAATATATGGACAAAAGTATAGGGACACCTCTGTTTTTCAGGGTTTGGGCTAGAAACCTTACTTCCAGTGAAGAAAAATCTTGATGCTTCAACATAAGACATTTTGGACCACGGCAGAAATGTCCCAGGGCACAAATCAAGCTCCATGAAGACATGGCTGGATGAGTTCAGTGTGGAAGGACTTGACTCTCCATACAGAGACCTGACCTCAACCCCATCTAACACTTTTGGAATGAACTGGAACTAAGATTGTGAGCCAGCCCAACATCAGCGTCTGACCTTCCAAGCCTTCCAAGAAGAGTAGATGCTTTTATAGCTGCAAAGGGTGACCAACTCCATATTAAAGTCTATGTATTTGAATGCAGTGTCATTAAGGTCCATCCAGGTGGAATGGTCAGGCGTCCCAATACTTTTGTCCATATTGTGTATTTGCAGTCTTCTGGATCTGCAATGGGTCAAACTCTTGGAAAATATACATAATTGTTATTAAAATTGAGATCTAATTCAATAAAACTGACCATGAGTTTGTAAACAGGACAACTACAGGACTGAGTCAACTCTCTCTTTCTCTCTCCCTTTATTTAAGTAATGCATGTAGTAAAGTACGGAATAATAGCATATCCTAAATGCTTTTTGGGGAGTCTTTCATGATCTCCTCGTCCTGCTCATTAATACAGCCTGCCCTTATCTGCGCTCTTGACTCACCTACTAATGAAAGATAACATAGAGTCATGCACAAGGCTGAACTCTTAAGTGTATGACAGTAGTGGGCTGTGACTTGTGTTGGTTTTCCACTCTGTCTGATCTTAACTATTACTTGTAAGCTTTTAATGTAAATTTCATTCGAACTGATCCAGTGCAAGAGACTCAACAATTTGAATTGCATTTCCGTTTTAATCCCATTCATAGCTATGTATATTTGTCTTGGTAATTGCGTTCTCTTCATATTCAGTGTATATCCTGAACTGGTAAATTGAACCTGATATGACTCAGACACTCACTATCAATTCAGTACATATAACAGGTAGAAAAATTCCATGTAAACAGTGTTGAAGGCAACACTTCCTACAAGAGATGGTGATGGTGGGCGGCAGAATGTTTTTGACAGGATAAACTAACTGTCATGAATTTGTTTCTAACAGGCGAAGGATACGAATATTCTACTTAATTGCTTCCCATGCTAATGCCTGTCATATCCTGCTTTTTTCTTGTGTTTTACTACATGTGGTGTTCATGTGCTTTTATGTCGTAATTCAGTTTTCATGAGCATTTTCAGGTTCTCTTTTCTCTGGAGAATTAAACAGGGTTTTTTGTTTGCTGTGCCTTTAAGACTGACCGATCTATGTAAACGAGTCGTCTTCAGATTGGTCAACTTATCATTAATCATAAAGCACAATGTAATATTTGTTATTGCTACATGTGCATCTAATCTGCCACAGGCAAAACAGATTCACTATATGGACAAAAGTATTGGGACACACCTGTTTTTCAGGGTTTGGGCTAGACCACTTACTTCCAGTGAAGGGCAATCTTAATGCTTCAGCAGACCAAAACGTTTTGGCTAATGTCACGCTTCCAACTGTGTGGACACAGTTTGGGGAAGTCCATAAAATCATGACTGGATGAGTTCAGTGTGGAAGAACTTGAATGGTCCACACAGAGTCCTGACCTCAACCACTTCCAGCACCTTTGGCATGAACTGGAATGGAGATTGAACTTCAGTGCCTGACCTCATAAATGCACTACAGAATGAATGGGCACAAATTCCCAAAGAAACTTCAAAATCGTTTGGAAAGCCCTCCAACAAAATTGGAAGCTGTTATAGCGGTAAAGTGGGGACCAACTCCATATTAAAATCAATGTGTTTGAATTCAATGTCATTGAAGTCCCTATTGTTTGGTGTCCCAATATCTTTGTCCATATAGTTTAAATGATTATTTGCATTCAAAGTGAGGCACATTTGCAGCATTGTTTTCACACATGTACTGAAATGACTTGGGAGTGATCAGGTGTGCAGCATGAGATTTTGAAAATTTCATTATTCATGCTGTTTACCCTTTATCTGGAATTCAGGCTTTAACCAGGCAAGGGCAACGACAATAGCTAAAAGAGTTGAAATGTGTATTTTGTTTATGTTCCAGTCAAACTTTAGCCTTTATTCCCTTTCTCAACCCAGGTTATGTTGTATGTAATTATTTAAAAAATCACAAATTGTTATTTTGCTCTATTAAAAGTGACCATTCTGTCATAAGGGAATACACCACAGTGTGAAAAGCACAAAATTCTTCCTCTTAAATCTTTGCAAACTTGCATATATATATAACTGGCGCTTAAGTTATATATGTATTATTATCCCCTGGGAACATGACAAACAAACATCATATCATAAACAAACATAAATATTCATTTTTTGGAGAAAAAATGTGTACAGTTTCTGTTTATCATTCTCTAGATCTATTTAACATACTGGAAAAAAAAAGTTCAAAAATGAAACATGGCATCACTTTGGCACAGGATGCGTCTTATGTAAATAAACAGTAATTGTGCATGCAAATGCAAAGAAGTATGTTCCCTTTAAAGGGTGTGTACTTAATTTTCATTTACAAAGTCAACAAGAACATGTCATGTGACCTAGGGAGCCTGAATGTTTGCATATGCCTGTATATACAGACAGAGCCAACCTGCCAAGCCAAGCTCATGAAAATCTGACTTTCTCCTTTCAATGAGTGTCATCATGGCCCTTCATTTGCATAACTTGTACAGAATGGCTGTCATGGACTTGAAAGGCAACCCGCTTTTAGGTTTCTTGGCATACGCCCGTGGCCTTGTCCTCTGGTCAACTGTCCAAGGAAATGACATAATCAGCCAGTACAGCAGGTCTAAACTAAACGAATACTGTCCTGTAATGAGGTACAGACACTTCATTACTGGTGTGTACACAGGGGATCATACACAATTGATGGTACTGATATTAAAAACCTTGCTTTTCGGGGGGCAGTTGGTGGCTTAGAGGTCAGGTAGTTGCCCCTGGGATCAGAACGTCACTGGTTTGAATCCCAGGACTGCTAGTGCCACCACTGAGGTTCCCCTGTGCAAAGCGCCGTCCCCAAACACTGCTCCCTGGGCGATGTGTTCCTGGCTGCTGAACGGCGTCAGAGTGGATCTACTGGACTGGCATCTAACTGACTATGGGGGGGGCACTAACGATCGTGAACTATATTCATATGAGTGACACTAGGGTGTGTAGGGGGGTGTGGTGACTTGCTAGGGGGGGAAAATGATTTCGAATGCCCCCCTTTGATGCCAGCATATCACTGTTTTTTATTTGATGATATGGATTATGGTAAATAGAATTGGTGAATATTCTGACATGATGCTCTTCATCTATTGCTGCATCTATCGTTCCACCGGTCGTAATCTGTGGGACGACTCAATATACAAAGAGGTAAAAGCAGTTATTAGCAGTGTAATGCTGTCTGTGCTTCTAATTAATCGTCTGCATTGCTCTTAAGACCTGCTTGCCGAGGGCATTAACACAAATCCGTTTATTCCCTGGGCAGTTCACAAAAATTGTGTGCCACTGTCTCTTTTTAACCCCTTTTAACTGCAAGGGCCTTCACAATTCCTCACTCTCATAAATGCACAACTTGTGAATAATAATTAAGAACAATCATTTCTTAGTGCCTGTAATTACAGAGGTTAGAAATTCCATTTGCGAACCATTTTTCAAAGCCACATGATGTCAAAGAAATCCAAAATAGCCACTAAGTGGACAGGAATGATCCATAGAAATACTGAAGGGATCCCTGAATAAGTCAAAAACTGTGACTAGAGACCATTGGATTTGTATCCATATGGATGGTAATGAGCAGTATGCTTTGACATCTTATATCAAATTCTTATTTAAAAATGTCAAGTGAACTTCAGTTTTCCATGAAATGGGTCTTTAATTGTGTCCAGAAAAGCTTTCCTTGTGTCCTTTGGGGCTAAAATCCAGCTGAAATTTGCCCTTCTTCCACAGGTTTGTGCGTTCTACCCTTTTTAGGAGTGAAGGCAATGTGTAAATTAAGTAGCCACTCTTATCTCTGTCTCCTATAATGAGATTTCTCCCTGGCCATAAGTGTTACAGATGTCCTGTGAATCACCCCAGCTCTCCAAATGTATGAACACTGTTCTCTTGTGAACAAAATGTCAGCCAAAATCAAGCAAAGAAGTGAATGAGGTAAAATCATTACATGTTTCATTGTTGGGCCTTTGTACCACACAGTCATTTCTATTGGTATAAATACTAATATACTGTCCTACTCTCAAAATGACCTCACAGTGTGCGTATAGGGTTACATTTGAAAGGGTTACTGCTTTGTGTACCTGCAGTTGTTGGTGATGATGTCCAGTCTCCTGCATGATGAGGATCTGGTGGAACAGGGGACTCTGTAAAACACTCTTCAGGAGCCTCAGCTTCTTCTCTGTCGGCAGCTCTCCTCTCTCCTTCAGCCTCTCCTGCAGCCGCTCCACAGCCAGCAGAGCACGTTGTGTGTCTGCATACGCACCAACGATCCGTATAAAAACACAAGGTACACATTTTAAGTGAGAAAGATAGAGCAAATGGATACTTAGATGTATTGGAACAAAGTTAAACATGCAGTAAAATGAGCAGCAAATAGCTCCTACCCATCATTTTGAATGCCGACCACCAAGATGCCTAGTTACTAGTTCCTGGACCTCTGCAGGACAAACATACAAACATACAGACATTTTATAAATAAAATAATTTTGGATGCCCTGCCCTGTGTTGTTAACCAGAAAACTTTACAATCTGTGTTATATAAAGTTTACACTGTACTCATAGTTATATCTGCATTATATATAGTTTGCTATAAACACTTCAATTACAATAGAAAACCAAATACATTTGCAGCTCACCCCTGTTCCAGGCCTTACCTTTAATCGACGCTACTGCCAAAGCACGCAGAGTCACGTGACCAAGTTTGTGCCAATTTTTAGCCAGCAAGATGACCCATCAATTAATGACACGCCGCATAACTCCATAACTCATTGGTCTCGATGGCAATACCTCTGGACTGATCTGCGATTCTTTGCACTCCAGTAGCTAATCCCAGGTGCACCTGAAGTAGACTTTGTTTGCGCTGCGCCAGTCTCCTTAATGCGCTTTAGCCCGGGAGGATTATTAGCCTTAAACGGCCTTAAACCGTGAACGACGGTAATTAACCGGGACACGTGTCCTCCAGCCGTCATTACCTTTTCCACACTTGCGTTCTGACACACCCCGCCCCTGGAAGGAAGCCTAAGCTATTGTGAATCAGTTTGTTTCCCCTGTTTTGGTGCTAATAAATTGTGGACAACAGTAGGACAGCCCCAAAAAGGGAATGGTTTTGCAGGTGCCGACTCTCTCTTTGTCCTACCTGGCTGATTTTTCTCTAGCTTTGTATTTAGCCGGTGCAACGGTCACTAATGGTAGCATGAGGTAATATCTCCGTCCTCAGTCCAGATCCTCCAGGAGGTTTGCAGTAGCCTTGAGTGTGGAGGAGATACCAGGAGATGGGTCTGTACATGAAGAAAGCTGGGCAGGGCCTTGGAAGTGCAATAGCCCAAGAGTCTGTACTTTCAGAGGTTCGAAATTAAGTGAAAAATTGCAAATGCGACTCAAGATGTCACAGATGGAATTGTATTTGTATTCATATGAATGGGAATGAACAGTACGCATTAACCCTTTACTTATTTTACATAGTAAATCAAACTTTTACTTAAAATATCAAGAGAAATTCAGTTTTCTATGAGAGATATATGAAGAGATGCATAAACAGAAATGGACAGGGTCGTAGAGGGACAACAGCAGGTCTATGCCTCTTTGTGCACGGAGGCCAGAGCCTGACAAAAAGGCCACTCATGTAGGTGTTTCTGAACAAACGTCAGAAATGGAATCTATGAGGTTGGCATGAATGCCTGACATCCTTTAGTGGGATTGATTGCCTTTTGCTAGAGAACAAAAGAACAGGCAGGTTTGCTACTGTAGCCCCTCCAAGAAAAGTTATATGTTACAGACATGAAAAGAGCATGGACATGCCTGCAACACCCAGTATAACCCATTTGGAGGTGGATCAGTGGTGGTCTGCCATATCAAGGCCAGAGTTCCTGGATGATGAAGACACTGATGCCGTTGATTGGCCCCCATGTTTTCAGTACCTGAAGCCGTTGTAAGATGTAAGATGGATCAGTATGTGATTTCAGGTTTTTTGGTTAGTTTGAATCCAGCCATTGATCGTTCGTACATCATTTTGTTAGGAATAAATGACACAACCTGTATCGATAAAGAACTTGCATGTTTCATTCAGTGATTTACCTCTCACATCAATCAGCCATAACATTAAAACCATTATACCATTTCCAGTTGTGGTGTGCTTCATTTGAAAATATGTTTAGATAGGTGGTACGTGTCAAAGTAATATTTAAATGAATGTCAGGACCTGACGTTTCCCAGCAGAACATCACCCAGAGTATCACACTGCCTCTGCCGGCTTGCCTTGTTCACATAGGTTTTCCAGTAGTAAGTTGGCAACACGAGTACAAATGCAGTCTGAGTGAAACCTTGTATCTCCATTACTTTTTCATCTTTGACTCCCATGCCTGTTTCAAAGCTATTCCCAACAAACATTCTAGTCACTAAGAACGACAAAATTACACTGATTGACTACAGACGGTTGGGAATAGAACCCAGAGGCAATCCTAGGGTCTGTTGGGGCCCCAAGCAAAAATTCACTGGGGCCCCCCCCCCTCTAACCAGTGTTTGACCGTAGTTTAAAGAGTCAGCTCTCGTTCTCCATCTAGTGGTGTGGGGGCCCTAAGCAGCTGCCTGCCCTGCCTGCTGGCAAGATGCGCCTCTGATAGAACCCAAGACCTTTTTTACATTTACAGTTACTTCCACTCCCTAACTACAGTGGACAGTCTCCCTGAAGAACCTTCGTGTTAAGGGTCTTGCCCAGTGATGGTATGATAAAAGAAGGATACAAACCCATGACCTCTAGCAGCACCAGTGACATGAAATGAAGGACACACTTATCTACTGTTTTCAAGTTCACCAGAGGATGTTGTTCCTCACACTGATACAGACGAAGATCTCCTCCAATGGTCTGCAGTCAGTTTCACAGAACCAGCAGTGAGTCTGTCCTTATCTCTTTAATGATACACCCAGGGAGATCCATCACATCCGGAAAATTCCATCTGGTCACAGGTTCTGCTCCATCAGGACTAGGACCAACAAACTCTTGAAGATTTTTTATCGCTCTCATCCTAAGATCTAAAGAATTCTTGTTTGGTAGGACTGTCAGATAGAAGCCTTTCCTCTTTTTTTTCACCACAAGCAATAGCACTCCTAGTTTGCCAGATGCCACTGGAGCTTCAATAATAATAAAAAGACAACAGAGAAAAGCACTTAATACCGAGCGTTAAATATGACGCAGGATCCGGGATGCTGCGGGGTCGCTTCTTCACCAAAGGCCCTATAAGGCAGTACTGTTGTATTCGTGGCTTTATAAATTCCAGGAACTGCCAGGATATTTTGAAAGAAAATCAGGCAGCCTCTGATTTCAGAAGTGATCCGAAGTGATCCAAAAAACAAAAAAAAAACAAAAAGCAAAAAAATAAAATAAAATAAGAAGAAGTAAAACATCTTAACTTGTAATGGAAGTTAATGCAGAAAAAAAAAATTTTTGGTCCAAAAGTGTGGACCAATGTACTCAAAATAAAGATGGGCAAATTGTGTAAAAAAACTGTGCACAAATGTAGATACAAGGTTTTGTTTGAATCAGGAGACAAATGTGTTGGTTATTATACTTAAGGCCACATCCAGCAGTTTTTTTACAGAAACATCTTCAAAAGCCAGATGCCAAAAGAAGGTGGTTCTGCATTCGAATGATATTTGATGTACAGGTCCTTCCCACTCACTGCACTCACCTCTCAAGATCAAACCCCATACACCCCCCCCAACCTCCCCACTCTCACATCAGCTGGTTTCTCTTACCGTCTGAAATCAACAGGTTTCCTCATGCCATGCACTTCACAGAGCGTCTCTCCAGACAGGTCATCAGCAGCAGGACTGAGCTCTGACACCTTAGACCCTGCAAAGAAAAAAAATTAATCAGTGTGAGAGATAGACGGCGGTCGGACAGAGAGAGCGATAACCTGACTTCCACGCGCATGCTCTCCTGCGCACACTGCCCCCCTCTGTGACTGGCAAATAAGCAAGACCCCTGCAGCTCAGTAGACACCAGCTCCATTTACACAGTTCATTTAGTACCTTCTATTGGCTACTGGATTTATTTCATTAAATATAATTTAAAAGCATATATACCATTAAAATCGACACTCATAATCTCTTTTCTTATTTGTGAATACAAATATGAATATTAAAAAGCATGTATTCATAGGAATAAACAAAAATATATATATATTCAGACAGTATATTAACATGATCATGTTGCAAACATGAGTTGGGATTAGTTGGGAACATTCCCTGCAATAAGTATTAATCATGGTGAAGATAAATGGACTCCCTCAATTTTGGGCACTCATCTGAAAATAATATCTACAGATTAGTGCCACGGGTTCCATAATATGCAAACATAACTAATTGTCCTTGGGACAGGCGAACCATGTAAGATTTTTCTCAGGCTAATGATAAGGAAGGTAGGAGAGAAGCACAGCAATCGTCTTCATCCTTCTGCCCTACACAAAACTCCCCCGCAGTTAAAGAAGTACAGAGATAATTTATACAAATGATTTTGGATTATTGTGGATTATTGTGGATTATTATTATAAATGGAGAGATGAACTGAACAATACTAGAGGAGCATTTGTTATCATCAGGCTCAAAATGAAAGAGGTGAACATTTCAACAAGACAACAACATTAAACATTGTTGCTAAAACGACTCAAGACTGTTGTCTGGAAAAAGGAAAGGGTTCCTTGACTTATACTGAGAAATATATAGAGAATTTTTATCATCATGGAACTCTATAAAAATCATGGAACTTTATGAACTTGAGAAACTGAATACAGTTTGTCGAGAAGAGCAGATGAAAATTTGAACCACAATACTACAAAAAGCAATGACTTCTCTTTGTAGACATACTGTATCAAAGCTAAAATGATGAACAACATCTTTGCAACATAATATATTAATATAGTAAGTATATCTTTATATATACGTACCATTAATTTCAATATATTTATTTAATAACTAAAATGTAGAATAAAATTAGTGAATGTTTTGAAAAAGTAGATCATCATTTTGAGATGCTGTAGGCAAAACAGAGAAAGAACCAGAGAACAAGCATCGACATTTGCAACCAATCAAAGTGCCATATTAGAACATCTTAGTTCTCTTTTCATTCTCCTTCATGTGTGAATGTTTATTCCCTTGTCTGACCAGATCTTGAAAAGTACTTCAATTTCGAAGCTTGATTGTGAAACCTTGAATCCTTTATCTCCTGAATCCTTTTCCCCCTGGGCTTTGTAGAAAGTTAACTCTCCTGCATCTCTCTTTATCATTGCTCTGTCCTCCCACAATCTTCCAAGTTCTTAAGCTGAATGACTTTCAAATCTAAAACCACCGACCTTGCAGTGTAGATGTGCCTCATTTTTTCATCACCTGGTATTTGTGCCATGGACTTTTTTTTATTATAATGCCTCTCCGGCTGTCTTGTAGGTAGGTATTCATTCATTTGCTCTTCTCCATTATCCCACTTTTAACTCAGTTTAATGCCAGTCGTAACCCAGCTATTCTTTCTTCCATCCCTTTCTCCTCACTGAAACTGGTTGTTTCGGATGTCCCTAGAATTCCCAAGCTGGATATTATTCAACACTAAATATTGAATATTCAGTTTGGGACCCAAAGGACACAACTGTGCATCTATACTTGCAGCGCTCGGCTACTTTCTTTTCCCTCTTGACTCTGTCCTTCCATAGACATCCATTGATTTTGACAGTCCTGTATTTTTCAAGATGGAGCCTCCAAACTTGGCTGAGGCAATCTGCTGACCGCAGCACGAAACTACCACAGTTGTCTTACTCACTCTGCTGTTTTTCCCCTCTCATCTCTTCATTCTCCCACAGAAACTAGGTTGAATTTTCAATCTGGAGCAGAGGAGTAGAAATTCAGTCCTGGAGGGCTGGTGTCCAGCGCAGTTTTGTACTTCTTCACTTCAAATACACTCACTTAACCCGGTCATGCACAAATGAGCTTGAACCAGGTGTGTTTGAGCTCGGAAATCATAAACTGTGCTGGACACCAGTGCCCCAGGACCAGATCTGGCCAATCCTGATCTAAAAGGATCAAACAGAAATAAAACTGTTGACCTAAAGGACATGGTTGTGTTTCATACTGATAAGACTCTTTCTTTATAGCAAAAAAATTGAAACCCACTGCTTTCGCTCTCTTATTTTCTAGGTAGACTGATTTAGCATGAGAAGACTCCTCTTTAGCACATGCTTATTTTAGACATCATTTAAAATGAGTTAATGTGACTCCATTGGCTATGAATGTGGCACACCAGCAACTTCCCCACACAGCTATAGCTTTCAAATACAGTTGCATTCTATTTTCAAATTCAAAACGTAACATATCAACATGACCTGGACCTGACAGTAATAGCTACGGGGCTGTTTGAGGCAAAGTGATCTGATAGCAGGGGAATCCCAGCTAATGAGGCGTACGTTAGATGGTAATCTGTCTTTGTTTGGTTTCAGGCGAGTATAACAGAAAGGAAGTTTTAACATCGAACTGCAATTCCATATTCAAATGCACCGCAGATCGTGTTCACTGCAAGCGGCTCGTCTTCTCAGCATGAACGATCAAACCTCTCAGTGTCAAGCGGGAGTCCATTGAAAGCTGCATTTCTTTGAATGTATCGGCCCATCCTTCAGGCTAGATCTAACAAGCATCATCAGTAATCAAGGACAGCTTCTACTTCAACTGTGGAGTAAAAACGTTCCTTTGCAGCCTGTCACTTCAATATGTCTCTTAAATTTACACCGGCAAATTTGTTCTGGCAGCTGATGTAACACCTTTTATTCATGAACTGCCTGACACATTCGAATATATTCATTTCATATAGAAAAAACAGACAGCGCGCGGAGTCGAGTCCTCAGAACAGATTCTCTCCAGGTCATGCAGAATCCTGGACGGTCCATATTTTTAAATGGGACTGGGACTGCCAAGTGAAAAGTTTGAATTTGTGACAGTTGCCTTCTGAATTTGAATGGACAAGTTATTTTTAAATGTATAATTTAAAATCTACTTAAAAAAAAAATCTGGACTCTTGACAGCTGGCACGGAAGTAGACGAGCACCTGTGTCCTGTGATGATGATTCAACCTTAAATTAGCCAGATACTTGAACATTTTCTTATAATCAAACATTAGAACAGTTAAGGTAAGCATTAAACAGTGACCTAGAGACAGGCAATGTTTACACGGCTGAACATATATACACTATTCATATATATGGACAAAAGTATTGACAAACACCTCTTGGCCAAGTATTGGCACACAGTGTTTGTCCTAGCCTCCTTACTTCCAGTGAAGAACAATCTTAATGCTTCAGCATGACAAGACATTCTGGACAACTTCATGCTTCCAACTTCGTGGACACAGTTTGGGGAAGAACCTTTTCTATTCCAACATGACTGTGTCCCAATGCACAAAGCAAGAACTTGTCTGGTTCCCACAGAGTCCTGACCTCAACCCCATCCAGTACCTTTGGGAGGAACTGGAACGAAGATTGCGGATCAGACCTTCACGCCAAACATCAGAGCCTGACCTATACAGAATGAATGGGCACAAATTCCCACAAAAACTCCATTAGGATAGAAAATATTGTGGAAAGCCTTCCAAGAAGAGGGGAAGCTGTTATGCATTAAAGGCATAAGGACCTCACCTTGCCATGCACAGACAGATAGTCTTGTATCTTGTCCAGGTTCGCCTTACACACTC
The DNA here is from genome assembly GCA_037832545.1 of Rhabdalestes septentrionalis. Lineage (NCBI taxonomy): Eukaryota > Metazoa > Chordata > Actinopteri > Characiformes > Alestidae > Rhabdalestes > Rhabdalestes septentrionalis. Next base: position 7,172 of record JBBMFX010581994.1, on the reverse strand, counting down.
ATTGGGACCAGTTATGGGGCAGCTGGTGGACTAGCAGTTTGCAATCAGAAAACTGTGGGCTCGAATCTCAGGACTAACGGTGACACCAGTGAAGTACACTTGAGCAAGGTACCGTCCGCACACTCTGCTCCCTGGGGGCTGGGTCCCTGCTGCCAGCTGCTTCACTTGGTGATAGTGTTAAATGCAGAGAAAGACTTTGCCTGCTCTTCGCTTATTGAGAAACAACACAAGATTCAGCTGGCTTTTCGCCCCTCAAGCTGCTTTGTGTTTGGCATTTTAAAATCTGCTGGACCTCCTGTGAGAGAAGAGCCTAAAAAACAGGAGAAAATGTGGCAGCATTTGTGGTTATGATGAGGAAAATACTAAAAGATATGACAGCACTGGTGCAGAAACATCTGAGGCAAGAACAGAGCAAAAGTTTAAACTGCACAGGATGTGCTGCTGCTGCTCGCTACCAGTGACTGTAAACTTCATGCTAACGGTTGGGTTCCTTACAGTATCGTCTGGAAAAATGACCAGAGACTTGTTAAATATGCCAGAAAGAAATATGGGATTATTTGAAAAAACTTTTCACCCAACTTCACATTCCACTTGAATTACCTGACCTTGCTTTCTCCACTGGTCCATCACACACAACAAAGCTTAACATATATAACAAGACAAGAATCCATGATGCCATGACTCCTAACAAGATCCCCATTTCCTCGGGAGGAAAATCTCCCCAGAGCATACCATATCTTCCATCATCCTTCCTTTTACAGTGAGTGTTTGTTGCTGGAAAGCTCTCTTTTTGTCTTATCTGGCTACAGAACCTGGTTCTAGTCAAGGTTACATTAGCATCTAGCATCTAGCATCTAGCGGTTTCCAGTTGCTTATGTTTGTGAGGTTAGATCCCACGGGGGTGGTATCTAATTGTGGTTTTGAAAACTTGGTGACCCCAAAAAGCTCCTCTCAAGTGATCACTGGTCGTTTGTTACTCTCTAATAATTATCCTGCTCAGTGTGCATTGGGACAAATAAACATGGATCTTCACTGAGGCAGATTCACCACAGCTCTGGTTGATTTGAATTTCCCTGACAGGTACTTTTCAAGTGTATGTCTACAGTTAAAGCTATTGCTATAATTGTTTTGCCCTTTTAAAACCATATTTATTTAAAGGTTCAAATTCTCATGAGTGTAAGATTAAGCTAAGTGTCTTAAATCTACACTCAAAACATAAGCATTTATATTTACGCATTATTTCAAAGAGTGCCAGTAATTATAAAGCTGACTGTTTATGCACTAGCTGGCTTTACTAGAACAACCTTGGTTAGCTCACACATTATTTCAGCTCCACTTAACATATGGATACATTCTGTAGTTCTACAGTTACTGACTGTTGTTCATCTGTTTCTCAGGATATTCTGTTGGCCTCCATCATGTAATGTGAGTATAAGTTGCCCAGCAGTTTTGCAGTAGGGTTTTAAAAACTCTAATCTAAGGCTTGCGCTACTTCTATTTTTTCTGGTTGTTTTATCATTCCAAAGATGATTCTGGAAGTCTGAGGAAAATATCTTGTTTACAGTTTGATATAGGCTAATGGCAGTTGATATGGTTAGACATACAAAAAAGATGTTTTGTTGCATTCAAGTGAGTTTCATTGCTCCAAGGTCTATGGTCTTATGATTGCCCTATGACTGCACGTATCATAAGACAAGGGTTAGTATGGGCAATCTGACCAGTCTGCAGCTGTTGAGCCCCACAGTCAGCAGAGTGGGATGAACCCTGTATTCTTCATGCTTTAAGATATTTTAAGCACTGGTCTTTGGACCAGATGGAATAGCTTTCGAGAGAGCACCCCTCAAGTGTTGTTGTTGTGGAGATGCCAGTCATCTGCCCATGACAACTTGACACATGTCGAAATAATTCAGATCTTTATACCTTCTAACGTCTCCCGTACACAATATTTCATTACTGAGAACTGAGTTTTGGCTTCCCATCTAATAAGCTCCAGTCCTTGATAAGTGCAGTAATATTGTTTGACTCTGTGTATATTGTTCAGTTTCAGGCAGTAGGGTAAAGAATGGCATTGGGGCAACACAGGCTTTCAGAACAGCTTTAGTGCCAATTCTCCAAGTCTCTGGAACTGGAGGGATGAAGCGTTATTCTTTCAGAAGATATTTACTCTGTTGATGTTTTGGAGAAGTGTTGTCTGACATATCAGTCCAAAATCTAGGTGTGGTGGTGAGATGGCTAAAGCATATAATCATCGTAGCATATGATGTACTCCTGGGAGGAAGTCTCATTAGGATAGAAATATTTCATGTATGAACAAAGAAGGCACAACTGCAACACTGACCATGGTTACTGTCATCAGTAATGAATCTTTTTTGAAAGTCACTTTGATATTTTTTCTTCTTGCCAGCTTCATACTAGGCCAGTTTCATCATCATAAACAATCACTGCATATAATGATGTAGGTTTTTATTTTAAAGTGGCCCCATTGTAGTGCGGTGGGTAGTGTTGTTGCCTCACACCTCCAGGGTTGGGGGTTTGAATCTTGGACTTGCATATGTAGAACCTGGTACAGGCTCTGGATACCCATGACCCTAGTAAGGATTAAGCGGATGCAGAAAATTAAAGAATGTTTTTTTTTGTTTGGGGAAATTGATTACCAGATATCTATCAGGAATCATTCATATTAGATTTTACTTTTAATTACCTTTTTATTAGGATTCTGTTTTTACTGTTACAGGTTACATCCCATTCTTCAACTGAGGTTAAACAAAAGAGCAGTGAAGTCAAATGAGACAGAAGGTGCACACCAGCACAGATTAGAAAATGGCTAAAAAGATAAGAGTCAGCTGAAACTGCCATTAAGCACAAGAGAGATTATACGAAAGTTTGAAAAGTATCAAACAGAAAGTTTGCCTGTAAGGGGACGAATGAGCATACTGCCCCTATGTGCAATGAAGAGAATGGTGGGAGAGGCAAGAAAGAACCCATTCATTTCATATTATATGTTGATTCTTCAGTGTTTTGTAAAAGAAAAGCACCAGATGTTACTTTAACTACTAGTGTTCCATGGGGTTTGGTGAAAATCTATGGGTTAGTGGATAAATACCAGAATATATTTGTCTGAAATACACTATATGACTCACAGTTGGATGGGGTCAGGGCTCTTTGTGGACCAGTCAAGTTCTTCCACACCGAACTCCTTCAGCCATTGGAATATGCTGGAAAAGAAAATGTTCTTCAACAAACTATGTCCACAAAGTTGGAAGCATGGAAGTAAGGGGTCCACAAAAGAGGTGCGTCCCAATACTTTTGTCCATAATTTATTTCTGTCTCTCTCTCTGAAGTCTGAAACCTGCCACAGTGTTATAGTGGTGGAGTTAATCTACTCACTGAATAGGAATATACCACCATATGCAAAAGATTGAGCACAGTTGTCGTACTTTTCATAACAAAACCGATGTCCCTACTGACAATCAATGGACACTATTCTACTACTTCCTCTTTCTTCTTTCATTTGCATTTATAAATTTCACTTTTATTATATGAAAACCTGTGGTGTTTTAACAGGTAAAGTGTCAAACAAGCTTCAGTACGTTGATAGTACGTTGATAGATGCTGAACGCATTGCACCTTTTTCGTTAAAGGGAATTCCACCGATTCCTCCGCAACTTTTGAATCATTGACATGGACAAAGTTATTGAATATTCAAATGTGAAAGGGTTCCGTCTAGGAACTCAAAGTTACACAAATGTGTGCATTTTAACACCTGGGTTGACATACACCACCCCAAAACTACCAATATAACGAAACCTCTCCCCCTCGATGAATAGAAAAAACGGCCCCCCTGTCCTGGCAAAACAAACCCACTCCACTTCCCTTCACCCCTGGTCGACAAAATTAAATCTCCCCCCAGGGTCGTCAAGGTCGTCCAGGTCGTCAGAACCGGGTATGACTTCATAAATGTTCTCAAAACTTTTGCAAATCAATGTCCCAAGCATCAGGCAGCGTATCAGTAACGATTCAACATGCTAGTTTCCTGTGATGTAGCTTTTAGAGGCTTTAAACGCTTTGGACATCTGGTTCCAATCACCACTGCTGTAAACAATTCTGGCGTCGGACATTTTTTTAGCATATAACATTTCACACCAGACCACTATGAATGACTTTAAAAGATAACCACTGAGTTACAGGGAAATTAGGAGAAATTGGTGGAATTCCCCATTAGCTCAGTACTTGAAGGCTGTTTTTTGGGCAGCTGGTGGTCTGGTGGTTAGGGAGTTGCCCCTCTGATTAGAAGGTTGTGGGTTTGAATCCCAGGACTGCCGGTAGCTCCGCTGAGGTACCGTTAAGTAAGGTACCATCCTCATACACTGCTGGTGGCTGGCCTCTGTGTTAAATGCAGTGCAGGAATTTCAGTGCTGTTTTGTGTTCACGCATGAAGTAAAGGGGCCACTTCGCTTGGTTTCTCTCAATAAGGGTGTAACAAGGCATTGCATCACCAGGCAAAATATGTGTGTGCATTGTGGGGAATCTAAATTTGTTCATAATTACATCATTACGATCTGATGCAACTCTATTGTTTACCGCCACCAAACAACTCATATCAGCCCCGGAATTGTTAGTATGGCGTGCAAAACCATGATTACAGTCATTACTTTTTTTCATTCAAAGTTTGTGCAAAACATTGTGACAACATTACAGTGGGGTTTGTCTGGTTTTCTCAGTCCTCGTTTCTTTTCTTTATTTAAGTATCTGTACATTACTTGGACAAAAGTATTGGGACACCCCTGTTTTCTTGTGGAAAGACTTCCACGCATGGAAGCTGCTATAGCTGCAAAGAAGGGACCAGCTCCATATTAAAGTCTATGTATTTGAATGTGTCCCAATATTTTTTGCCATATTGTGTAACGGTACGTTTTCTTGCATTTCCACCACCTCACTGTCATCGTACCCAAATTCAGCATCTAGAAACCTTCAGACAGACTTAGTTTATTGGCTTGGTTTATCGGTAAGGTATGGTATTGGGGCACCACAGGCTTAAAGAACATTTTTAGTGTGAAGGACCTGGCCTTAATCTTAATGCTTCATCATACAAAGACATGTTCGACAACTCCATGCTTCTAGACAAAACTGTGTAGAGATTATTTCCTCAGATTTCATTAGTTCTGGTGATGGAAAACCTGAGCTAGAATGACAACAACATGAAGACAACCATTTTTTTACTACTCAAAACAACCAGTGACCTACTGAGTGTGTGTTCTTAATGTTAGGTGTGAAAAAATAGTGGTAATTCCGAAAGAAGTTCGTTTTCTATGGGTACTGTTTTGCTACAGCAACCTCCCTTTGAACGTCAGGAATACAACAACTAGAGTTTAGGTATTTGGCCAAAAGTATTTGGACACATCCCTTAATTATTAGATTCAGGAGGCCCATTACTTCCAGGGAAGAACAATCTTAATGCTTCAGCAGACCAAGATATTTCAGACAATGCCTTGCTTCTATGTGGACCCAGTTTGGAGAAGAACCTTTTCTATTCCAGCATTACTGTCTCCCAGTGCACAAAGTAAACTCTATAAAGACATGGCTAGATGAGTTCAGTGTGGAAGAACTTGACTGACCCACAGACAGTCCTGACCACAACACCATCCAACACATTTGGGACAGAGATTCGGAGCCACACCTTCTCAATCAATATCAAGGCACACATTCCTACAGAAGCTAGTATAGCTGTAAAGTGGGGACCAACTCCATATTAAAGTATATGTGGTTGAATGCAATATCATTAAAGTCCCTGCTGGGGGGATGGTCAAGTGCCACAAAACTTTACATTGTATATTTGTTTTGTAAAAATCACAACTCCTGGTTCTTATCAGTAAGTCCATCCCTCTTCAGTAAACCACTCATCATCCAACCTCTATGAACCATTGGATCATTATGAATTATCAGCACATTGTTTTTTTTAATCTTGTGGAAAGCCTTCTGCAAAGGTTAATATCTATGTATTTGAACGCAATGTCATTGAAGTCCCTTTTGGTAGAATGGAGTGGTGTCCCAATACTTTTGTCAAATATATTCTCAGGTTAATAGTAATAGGGTTGTAACAATTCTAGCAGGTTATATACTTGTGAATGTCAGTGATCATTAGAAGGGCCAGCATGGTTATGTAATGCAGGTGAAAGCAAGGTCGACCGGAGCCTCTGCTGGTAGAGCTTCACCACGAGGGGGTGCTCGGATCAACCAAAGCCACCATTCAACCTCCCACCCCCCTCCTTCTATCTCTCTCTCTCCCTCTCTCTCTCTCTCTCTCCCTGTTTGAATCCAGCATCACCTCGCTTCTAAATTGGCTTGTCATCCCCCCACTCTCTCTCTCCCTCGTCCTGCGCCACGCGTGTCCTCCTCCTCTCCACGATGATGCCGTCCTCGCGCTGAAAACGCTCGAGACACGCGCGCGTGCTCCTGCGTCTCCACGAGCGCGAGGAATCCGGATTCGTCCTTTTTTCTTTACTCTTCTCTCTACCTCCCTCTCTCGATATTCCTATTTCTCTCTGTATCTCATTCTATCTAGTCCTCTTTCTATATTCTTATCTCTCTCTGCCTCTCATTATCTCTATTCCTCTCTCTCTGTACTGTCTCTGTGTGTCTCTCTGTCTATTCCTCTCTCTCTATCTCTCTCCCAGTTTCCCTTGCTCTACTGGTCAGTCTTGCATTTCTCCATCTCTCTCTTTCGCTATTCCTCTCTATATTTTTTCTGCATCTTTTCCTTTCTCTCTGTCACTCCTTCAGTTCAACGGACGGAGGATAAACACCAGTCCAGATCTGGGCACCGTTTAAGCTATTTTAATAATAACAATAATCATTATTGTTATTATTATTAATATTGTTAGGGGGTGGGGGGAGGTGGCGGTGTGTTCCATTTCATTTGCTGGAGACGGGGGTCTTCGTCACCCCGGATTTTTAAAAGGACTGTTTTGAGTTTTTTTCGGTCATCCTGGATTCGTTCCCCTGGCTTTCGAAGATGTGGTGAGTTGATCTGGAGGGAAAAACGTCTGGGGGGTAGGGGTGGAGGTCCTGCTCCTTTAAACATGTTAAATGTCCTAATAAATCAATAACTGGTGGTCGTTTGAATGGCTGGACGGTTTGTATCCCAGCGTGGAGGGTGGTGGTGGTGGTGGGGG
>JBBMFX010581975.1:0-13978 GCA_037832545.1 Rhabdalestes septentrionalis | reverse complement strand
AATAAATCTGCTGATTTGGGATGCTGGAAGATGTATAAACTTAAAGGAGCATTTTTCTACAGGGGAGCACGAATCAATAGACTTTGTTTTCAGTTTGCGCTAAAATAGCATTTTTTGTCAAGGCATTGTAAATCGTCAGAACACCCTGCTTCACAGTAGCATTTAGAACTTGACTGTCTAAACTATGTACTTTTAAAGACCTATTTAAATAAAATAGATTATGCATATAATTTGCATATTTCTCATCATAATTAGTGCTAAACTGTCTGAAAATGTATAAGCTTCAAGATAGCATGAATTGATAAGATTGCTAATAAAATATATTACATACCATATATTTTTCTCAGACTATGCATATTATTTGCCTATTTCTCATCATTATCAGAGCTTGATAGCATGAATCAAGACTCGATTTGAGCTATGGTAGTATAAATAATCAGAACATCCATTCTAGTAGGTTCATCGTGTTAAACTGCGCCTTATAGGTGGAATAAGTTCTATTGTTGTTCTTGCTGAGGCATTTAAAAAAAATTTCCCTCAGCATATTCAGTCATATTTTTGATTGCTGTGACCATTACTGTACATAAACAGTGCAACAATGTTCTTAAATAAAATAGATGCTAAAAAATTTGTAATGTTGATTATTGATTCACTCATATACCAAAATTAATTTTGAAAAATTTAATACGTTCACAGTAAAATGTGTGGCTTTAATTTAGATGAAATAATCAGAGATTGCACTGTATTATATTATTTTTTTAAATCGTGTTACGCCCGAATATACATCTATCTATATCTATCAATTCCGCTGTGACTTGAATTGCGGAGATGTTTTATAAGGTTCCCTTGTTGTGATTACCTAGATATACAACCCTAATGAAAGAATGAAAATGAACTATGTGAAGCCTATTGCACCTGAAAGTCCTGAGGTTTATTGGATAAAGGTCGAAGCTGTTTCCTTGTCTTCCACTGGGCCCTCTGGTTTTGCTGAGTGGAGGACAGGAGACCGCCAGAGTCTGGAACATCTCCATCTCCTCCATCAACACGACCTGCTCAAAAGATCATCAAGAGGAGAAATAAAAGAGATTTTTTTGGTCTTAAAATTCAATCTGACTGTCTATTAACATACAATTAATGTGATTAGCAACTGAATATTTAACATTTTAATACTGCTAATTTTTAGGGTTATACTAATACAAAATGTAAACTGCAAGGTACTGAGTGTACACATTAGCTAATATCACCTTAATGAGCTCCAGAATTCTAAATATAATCATTAACACATAATTGATCATTGCACTGATCATATAATAGTGTTTAGAGACTTTATCAACAACTTTAAAGAATTTGCAATACTGGATTCCTCCCTAACTACACACTACCTCACTATGTAGAACACCAACACTATCAATGCATTCAGTAATGCAGTACATATAAATGTATTTATAGAAGTGTGTTGTTTGGGACATTGGGGTGATTATGCGGTAATTATGATGGATCTGGCAACAATCTGAAAGCACATCCAGAAGATTTTCTATATTTTGGCATACACATTTTGGTACACATATTGCAATACTAAAATAGCATCTTTATATGATGTGTGGAACAGGTCAATGCTGTTTGTGCAGCAACAGTGTAAAATAATTTTCACATTTACGTATGATAGATGTTTCCAAGGACATTTGAACACACACAGCCAAAAACAGTCCAGCAACCATGGTTAAACATTGTCAGGCAATTAAAGAGGACACCTGCAGCAAAATTCTGACCGGCAAACTAAAAAGAGTTCAGTTAAAAGTAACCAATCTTTCAGTTAAAAGTAACCAGAATTCAGTTAAAAGTAACCAAACTTTCACCAGTAACTAATATTTAACATGGGAAAGCCATGCACTAAACTAAATTTTTGTTATCCCAGTTTGGTCCATGACTTAAACTATGTGTAATGTGTATGAAATCTAGACTGTCTGTCTGGATTGGTAAAGTGACAGCTGGTCTACACTACTTGAAAATGGTCCTACAGATGAGTGAAAACATGAATGACAGAACTCCACTGAGGACTAAATCTGCTCTGGGCACATATTCTACCCATTGTCTGTGAATTCTTCTGCTATATGCTCAAAAATATTATTTTGGACAGAAAAAACCTCGGCACAAAAAGACAAACAGGGCTGGTTTCAGGCGAAATAAAGGACAGCCTACCTGTGTTTCCTGCCCCAATGCCATCCTGTTGATCATTTGGGTTTGGAGGAGCATTGGCAGGAGGTTCATATCCAATAACCAGATCGATAGTGCCCTACAAGCAAAGTAAAAGAATTTTGAAAAAATAAAACATGAAATAACATGTAATTCATTACATGAACTGAATAATGGTTTTCCAAATGGAAAGTGTCAAAGCGAGATACAATTCCTGAATTACACAATTTTACACAATTTTACACTTAACACAGATTCAGTCCATCACCATGTTTGCATCTGTAAATAAGATCTACATTGCTAATGTTGTTATGGCTAGAAGTCAAAAGTCACTCAAACTGTATCCAGCTAATCATTAAGATGTGTGCAGTATCACTTACCATAAATTCCGGACTATAGAGCGCACCTGATTAAAAGCTGCATGCTCTCATTTTAGAAAGAAAATAAATTTTGTACTTGTACAAGCCGCACCGGATTATAATCTGCATGTGTCTCACGTAATATGAGATATCTACACAGAATTTTTTTAACTTTTAAACGTTACAGTAACATAAACAAATACATATTGCACCTGGTTTTATTTTTCGAACAGTGTCTGTAACACGGCTACCTTTAAGTATACGTACATTTCAGTAACACACAAATTCTGTTGCTTATGCTTTTTACTGAACAGCGCACGAACAACATTCCATCTCCTAATGGCCGGTAAAAATATATCCCATATATATACTGCAGCCTACCAGAAAAAGCCTTGGGAATACGAGCCTCCGGGATTGGTCCGGGAGTTTTGAGCTGCCTAAACACTCATCACAGATGCGGCCGAGTTGCACATAAAACATATCAACCCGAAACGAGCCTATCAAATGAGTGCCTCCCCAAAGGGCCGTCCGCAAATCCGTGTCTGGCACCGGATCTGGTTACGAGGCATTAGCCGCACCATATTATTATCTGCAGGCTTCAAAATTTGAGAAAATTTTGGAAAAAAGTAGCGGCTTATAGTTCGGAATTTACGGTAGTTTGAATTGACTTACTTCTGTTGTCTGGATACCTGCAGCGTTCAGCTACAGAGTGAAGTTTTGTTTGTAAGTCATATTGCACCTTAAACCACAATAGTAAGTCTGCTCTATCCTATAGAATGGCTGGATGAGAAGTTGATGAAAGTTTTGGGGAACCACTTATAGAAACACTTATTGAATACTAGTGTTTGGTCCGAACATTATTCAGTTTATTAGCATTTTTTGCAAAGCAGCTTAACAGAGTCCAGGTCCGAGTCCCTAGTGAGAGGCAAGGAAAAACTCAGCTGGAGGAAGAAACCTTGGGAGGAACCAAGACTCAGTAGGGAAACCTTCCTCCTCAGGTCAACCCAGATAGAAATGAACGACAATCTTTATGGGGATAAATAACAAGAGAGGGCCTTGATGAACATTATTATAGACAGATAGGCCCCCATCTATACAGCTGCTTTGTGAGAACCTGTTTTGAAAAAGCACTACATAAATAAAATTGAATTGAATTGAATTGAATAATGTTGGTACCAAACACTAGACTTCAATAGACTTTTAGATCTAATGTTAAATTTACGAAGGAAACTTTTTCTTCCAAACCTGTTTTGACTAAATCAATACATCTAGGGTAAGTGGAAATTGAGTAAATTTAAATGCAAATACATCTTTACCATTCACTCTTTACATATTTCAAAACTGAAACATGAAATAAGCTTGGATAGAGGACTTTATTTATTACTGTACATTAATGTTTACACATATAGCCTTAGACTATTAAATTTATGTTTAAATCCTTTTCAGCTAGAAAAATAGAACAATATTTGTTTTTGAAAGCAAATATTACAATGTATACAAATAATTAAGACAGTATAGGGCGATTTTTATATGTGTATTTGGTTGCTTAATCATTGCTAGACCAGTCCTCATGAAAGCCTAGTGTTACACTGTATTTCTCTTCCACCAATTCAAATACTCAATTATATATCATGCAAGATAATAAATTAGAAAAGATAAGACAAGGTAAAAGAGAACTTACTCCAGTATTCTGTCCACTTTCATTGACTAAAGGCAAGTTTTTCGAAGGGAGTGACTTCACTTGTCCACTTGCTAGGTCTTTCAAAGGGACTTTTGCTGTGCCAATTAACCTGTAAAAAATGAGTGTAAAAGGTTATACAATGTTTCATGTGGTTCTAAAAGTCTGAGGCATCTGAGTAATACACTTAAGGAAACATCACTGCTTTGGAACACCTTTAAATGTATGGCCAGTGTTGCATAAGCCAAGATTAAGCTGTACCCAGCATAGTTTATTGAGGAAAAGTGAGAAAGATAAAGTGAGTGAGAGAGAAGTGAAAACCTTGCTGACATAATAAAATCTCCCTACCAGTCAAAAACAATTAAAACCGCGGAGCCCCCACATAACAAATAGCAGTACAACCCTTGAAAAATTCTGAACAGATAAGGGAGGTTTCAGTGAGGCAGTGACTCCCACAGAAAAATCTGTTGCATGCTTTTCTGATATCACTTGTATGTCAGGCTGAAAGGAAACCTCCTCCCAAAGCAAACACACTCATCCAGCTCACCACAGCCTATTTTCAAACCTCAAACTGTTTTCACTGTATTTACTAGAGAGAAATGTGTGTGTGGACTGGGAGTGCTTCAGCGCAAACACTATGTTCATCACACACCCACTGAATACTGACAGGTCATGTTGCCCTAGGCACACATTTTAATTTATTGTTTGTGTAGTTTTATCTAATATTTATCCAGTACCATCAGAATGTGCTTCTATAAGTCGGATGGTATACAGTTATACAATGGATTGAGGTACATGACAGAAATGAAAGCATTGCTACTGTTGCCAATCAGGTGGCCAATAACAGCGCAGCACTTTTCCTTAACATTCCTTTTGTGAAATGGAATTTTCCAGTCTTTTTCGGCCTTATCTCTACCTACAAAGCCTAGGTCTTGGTTTCAAGACGTTATTATTAACCTAAACAGCTTTGATTCTACTACTAATCAAAGCTGAAAATGTAAAAGAGGCAAAAACATAAGTTATACTTTCTCAGAAATGGAAGACAAAACACTCACTTGTCCTACAATGTGCAGTATCATGCAGAGTTTTCTTACTGAGTGCTAAACCAGTTCATTGTGTGGAATTTATTATTATGTGAAATTGTCTTACCATGCATAATATCAATATTACATTCCTACTACTGATCTCCATTAAGTACAAAAACACTATGTGTTGCTACTAATTCACTTAACTGTAAGTATCTATAGTATTTATACCCCAGCATTTGTGTATATAGCATAATTATTTTTTGTTGGATTTATTTAGACATCTGTGTGTCTCTGTGAGTCTCTATGAGGGCAGTAAAGACCTTCCTCAGGAATCAAAATGTTTTTTGATTTTGATGTATGCCCTGGCCCTGTCACTGGGAGACTGATAGGTCAATCACACCACCATGGCAGTTCAACTGGCCTTGCTGTTTCACATGGGTCGGGTGGTCCTCCCTTCCCAGGGGCATGTTGGCTGATGTAAGAGAACTGAGAGACAGTGTTCTCTTCCAAGTGTGTTGAGCTGTCAATGACTGGGAGGAAATACATGATAGCCTTCACCATCCCTTGATTTAAAGGGAAACCTTGCTAGCGAATGGGAACTAGAAAAAAACCCCAAACAAAATCAGGAGAAAAAGAAATGGTGCTGGACATTTTGCGATGAGTGAACTTTTTCATAAAAGGCATATGTCCAGGTCATGTCAAAAAAGAAAGAGTCAGAAAACCTCACAGAAGAACAGAAAGCTTGAACCAGAATGTACTAGTAACAGAAGCCATTTCTTAGTTTACAAATTTGTTATGGGTGTTCTAATTTCCTAGAGACTTGTGGTCATATACAACAAGTAACACTGCTTGTCCTCTGTGCCTTACAGTGTTTTTTACTCACAGTTATGCCCAGAAAACTGGAAAACATTAAATGTGCATTCCATATTTACATTTCTCAACCATTTATTTACTTCCCATTGACTAACCTAAAGAGGGTGTGTCAGAGAAAGGACAACATGAAACTACACAGTGGATTATGCTGTATGTCTACTTCTCCATTCATAGATCCCAAGAGCATGGAATTTGGGCCAGATGCTGGAATTAATAATATGATTTGCTTTCATGGAAACTTTGACCAATAAAATTGAAATTATATTGAAAATTCTGCCACAATCCCAACCTGGCCTCAGCAATCACTGATACATGTCAGAGTTAGCAAATGTCTTGACTGCACCCTCAAACACAAACACTACACGTCATTCAATTTCCTTGTTGCATGGGTAAGGCACCTGAGGCAATTCCTGGTAGCCTTCTCTATCAACCACCTAGTTATTTATTCTTAAAGGGATACTTTCTGCAAATACAGTTATTATTCAAAATGTTTATCTGACATGCTTGAACTGCTCAACATTGGTTTGCACTACAAAGTTTGCTTAGCTACTAATGACCTCACTGAGGCCATCCTAGCCAAAGGAGAGTATGTCCCAGTTAAACCATTCTCTCACCCGTATCCTGTTTGCTATGGAATCAGTTTTGTCCCAAAATATAGAAACAAAACATTCCTAATATCAAACAAAATTCATTCAGAATTCATTCTCGCCTGTGAGACTTTCAATTTCGCTGTTAGGTTTTCAGTTTCACTGCTGGGTTTTCAGTCACGCCGCCCCGTTATATGTTTTGCCTGCGTAAGGATTCGATTTCAGTTCTGGCACAAACATCAAGACCACTCAGCAGCAATGGCAGCCATTGATCAAATATGTTAATTATCAATATTGATATAATTAATCTTGTGCACACATCTCATATGTGACCGCAAGTGGTGGCTATTGCTGCTGAGTTCCAGGGCACGTAGTTGTCTCTTTAAAAAACCTGCAGGCAAATGAGGCGAAGCCCCGCCCACGGGATTTGTACCAGAACTGAAATCGAATCCTCACGCAGCGAAAACGTAAAGGGGCGGCGTGACTGAAAACCCAGCAGCAAAACTAAAAAACTAGCAGCAACATTGATTGTCTCACAGACAGGAATTAATTTTGAATGAATTTTGTTTGATATTAGGAGAATTTTGAATGAAATTTGTTAGATATTAGAAAAGTTTTGTTTTGAAATGCACAAATCTGATTCCATAGTTTGCAAGTGTGAAAACAGCATTGAAAAGTAAAGTTTGTCTTGCAACTTATATTATTGAAATATGTGCATCATGTCCACGTGAATAAAAAATGACATGTACATAGCTCCTTTTAAAATGATGAATTTTAACATGGGAATGATTAACATGGGAAATAATTTTGCTGAATTTTCTCAGTGTACCATTCTAGAGAGACTGAATGAGAGCTAATACAACAGTTAAAATTTCAGACCTGTAATAAAGCCTAAAGTGGGAAGTAGTGAGACACTCACTGCCTAAACACATCAGGATCTTCTGTTCACAAGACTGATTTGCAGAATGAGGCTGGCAGGAATAATTGTCATAGAAATGTCACACATATCTCCTGGGTAAAAAAGAGGGCCAACCCCAGTCATTCCTCAAAATAACCTTCAGATAACAACATTATAGAAACTTAGGTCTAAATCTGGCACTTAAATGTTGGCGCCATCCAACTTTATAATTTTAAGTAACTGCTCTTTTTTTAATCAGTCCACTCCACATTCATTCCTGGTGTGTGTTTCACACACAGTGTTCCACCCTAAGACCATACACATTCTGTGACTAATAATAGTACACACACACACACACACACACACCTCAGTCTAAAGCCAATAGCAGGCTAGATAACCTAGATTTGTAACACACAACCAGCAAACACCGGATCATGTCTGAGAATATTACACAGAAAACAAGCCAATTACTTTGACAGTAGCAACAAAATATGCATTCCTCTTTAATCTTTAACCTCTGTTCTCCAGGTTTATGCTTGTACACAGTTTTACATATTACAATATTAATGTGCATACAATGAATAAAATGAACACTTGCAATTTTCAGCAAGTTCTAAATCCATATGCTCCAAGTCCATTATGCTTAAAAGACAACATGAATCATAAAGCATTTTCCTATGGTACCCTAAGTGGGAAGGTCTCTGAGCAAATTGTTTTCACTCAGTGATATATGGGAATAAGGGGGTGAACCATGGTACCATTAGTTAGTTCCCCACCTACTGGTGTGTGGTGATGTAATGTAAACTTGGAAGAAGTTTTAAAGACAAAGAAAAGTTGCTACAATTCAATAAAATCCTTTGGGAACATTTAATTTCAGATAGACCGATAATACGAAGCAGAAAGCTTTAGACTTAACTGTCCTCCTCTCCATGTGCTTAGAACCAATTTACAGACTATGCGGCCTCAGTAGTTCACAAATTCTTTCCTTGAAATGAATGAATAACTGTTTGTGGAAAACCCCACATATTCACGAAAGCTGCAGATATCCTCCGCCTTGACTTTTTGGCAATATATCATTGTTTATGTAGTTTAGCGCTAACTGACTAAGAAAAATATCATATACTAAAATAAATATAGTACCATGAATGTATTCATCTAAATTTCCACATAAATTCTGCTAAATTTCAACTTAAAATAAAACTGTATACATTTTTAGTACTGTCAAGAAACTTTATATTGTTCTTCTTAAAGAAGAACTGTTGTTTTGTTCTTCTGAAAGCCCTGTATTTTTATTACTGTAAATTAAATTAAATTATTACTGCATTCACCCTGATTATACCAAAAAAAATGTGTGTTCATGAATTACAGTACAGTCTACATTGGGGTAACAGTGTAAACTGTACAGTAAATATACAGTTTTACCTTTACATTTTTAAGGATAATGTGTTAAGCTGACTTTAAAACGAAATTAAAAGGTTTTTGGAGCATATTTGGGAGCACATTTGAGGTTTATACATTTTTTTCTTTTACCACATCACAAATGTGTGATTCCCCAAGAAAACATGAGCTTGCACAATGCACACCCTCATATTTTCCTTTTACAGACTCTAACTGACCACAATGAATAGAGTCTGGAATCTGAACTGCTCTGTAGATTTTAGGGAAGGATGTAAAAGGAGTGTCCCAAAATGCAACTAAACCAGCTAATGTCATTAGCATTTGTAGGCACGCGGCTGATGTGATTATGGAAGCCCATGAAAACAGAATGCCCTGTTTGTCTGACACTGCAGCTTGCATTTCTGAGCATTGAGGTAGAGGACTTGTCTTTTCCAAGAGTCTTAAAGTCTAACAGTGTAAACTGTACAGTGTGGATCTTTTAAAGTTAATGTGTTAAGTTGATTTTTAAGTGAAATTACAAGGTATTGGGATAATATTTGGGAGCATATATTTAAAGTGTACACTATAAAAATAGGCCTTTTTATGCATTTTTTTTTTTACCACATCAATTCGCAATTTTTTTCGCAATTTTTTCTACTGTATTATTTGCTTCCTCATAAAAATATGAGCTTGCAAAATGCACATTCATATATAATCCTTATACAGGCTCTAACTGACCAGAATGAGGTTGGCTCTGTATATTGTCAGTTAAAGCACTCAACATGTCTTACTATCTTCCCGTAGTAACTATACTGTCTCAAAACAGCATTAACTACTGACCACAATTTGCATGTGTATATCCAGCAATGGACAGTATATTAGACTGAAGACGGGTCACCACAACATTTGCTTCTCCTTGTGCACTGCTCAATGAATCTTTTACTCATTCATTATTGCCAAACATTTTTCACCTCTTCTCCCCCTCCTACATTCACAGAACAAGTCCGAACGTGGTTTCAAGGGTGTGTGGACCAAACAGGTGAGATCAACAATGGAGTCTAGACACACCTGAAAGTGCATAATCCTTTAGTTTCCCAACGCTCTGCTGCTCTAGTATTATAAAGCATTGTTCCATAGCATGAGAAAAAATATTACATTGTAAGTATTATTGTAAATTTAAAAAATGTGTAGTCGTAAGTCATTATTGATGGGGCACATATCAAAACAGCTATTCACTAAAACAATACCAAAACCTCTACAAAATATGTGAATACAAAACTTTAAAAAAAATTCACTGTGAAAGTAGCTTCATTTACTGGCTAACAAAACCCTGCATTATCGTTCAACTTTTTCTGCACAGTTTGAGTTAGTGCTTCATCAGAGGTCCGATTCTGACTACAGGATCACTCCTGAATATTTTTCATTGATGGGCCCTATTAAAACCCCAGCAGCCATATTGAACTGCTGTAACACACAGCAACACCGTGTGGCACCTGTGTGAATCCCACAGGTGCCACGCCCATTGCCATGTTGACATGAGCATTGTGCTTTCAATGAGCTCCCTCTAATATCTGGTCAGCTGTGATATTTAGGTTGTCACATTCCACTGACAGTACACAGGGCTGATGAATTGTGTGGCAATCAGTAAATGTAAACATACAAACTGCACATATATCTCTGATACAAAGAGCGGTGAGTGTAGATATAAGGTGTAGATATAAACTGGCAACTCATTGTGAATGTAAAACAGACACCAGCCTTTCCAGTAGCTGTTGAGTGAGAATCAGCCACAGTGTTATAAGTGTCAGAAAACTGCTACATCTCTGTATGCAGTGCATATGAGTGATGCCATCTTTGTGATTTTCCACAGGAGCGTGTCCTTCACAAGAAATGCGGCGGCTCTATAAACTGCTCTAACACAATCAAGGCTGTGATAATCTGCTTTGGAATCTGCATCTGGAATCTGAACTGTACTGTAGATGTTAGGAAATGCTGCAAAAGGAGTATCTTCAACAAAAGTGCAGTTAAACCAGCTAATGACATTGGTATTTGTCATTGGAAGTCCAGAAAAAAACAGCCATTAAAACAGAATGTGCTGTTTGTCCCATAACTGAAACTTTCTGAGCATTTCTGAGCATTGAGGAAGAGGACTTACTTGTCTTTTCCAAGCGTCTCAAAGTCTTTTACTATCACCTCAATGATGGAAGAGGAATCAAGAGGGGACCCCTTCAAATCAAACTCAAGTGTCTGAAAAAAGGAAAACGTGTACAGGTCATGTGTAAAGTGAGTAAAGTGCTGTTAACTGTGGCTGAATCTAACGTATGTACACAGAGCACATGTTTGGTGTCCATAGTTTTTTTTTGCATTAATTATCCTGGTAACTGCATGCCTCAATCATCACACACAGTGGAATCAGATGAGTGTTTGTTTGACTTTAGTGAAAACCTGCAGACCTTTGTGGACAAGACTGAGTAAGATTGGTTGCCCCAGCTGTAGGGGTGTTCATTTGTCATTTTGGTGTTCTGTAAAGCACACATGGAACGTCTGTGTGCCTTTTGTGTGGCCTTTGGCAAATAAACAAAAAGTACATGCTAAAAATTCGAACATCAAATTTTCACATTAAACTTTATTTCACGCCGGAATTTATATTTAGGAAAAAAACATTTTCCTCCTGATGGAGCTGATCTGTAGGCTTTAATTTTGCTATGCTAACACCATGAACAACAGTGATTGGAGTTTACTCCACAATCCCTAAAAAAGTGAGTAAAGAAGTGAATAAAGCAAAGTTGCAATTTGTACAGGTGTTGGAAGAGCTAATTAGTATACATGATTGAAGAGATTTTATTAGACCTGTGTCTTCCTCTTGCATAAAGACAACTGCCAAAAAAATTTAACTGTGCTCTAAGAATATTTTTAGAAGTCTGAGTTTTTTTTTTTCTTTTTTTCCGTCTCTCTTAATTTTCTCATTTTTGTCTGGTTAAACTTTTTTATTGATGTTTAAATTAGTGCTGTAAAGCGATTAATATTTGTATTTAATTCCATGGTGTGGTGATTAATTAATCAACTTAATCACATTTAATCGCACATATATACAGACATTACAAGAAGCAGTTTTTTTTACCATTTATTATTGAATACAAGCCTATAACTTGGGCTACAATGGCCATGACATTTTTATCACTGACTGAACCAAACCTATGAATTAGGTTACAGTATATGACAGTTGTAAGTTTTGATACACTTCCTCATTTCTCAAATAAACACAGCCACCATTATCATCGCTATTTCCAGCCCTCCACCCATCTGGAGGTCTGGATGGAGAGAGCTAATGCTACGGCTATTTCCAGCTGCCTCAAACTCAACCAACACCTCTCCTACAGACACTACGACCACGTTCACCACTGCCACCCACTTTCCAATAGGCAAAGTGTTGAAATAAACACGTATTTGTGCTTCCTGATCACTCTCGTCTTGCATGGCCACGCAGCTGCGCTAAAGGTTGAACCGGGAGACGCGCGAGCATCTTTTCCAAAACGCAAATATTCTCCTTCAGAGTCAGAATTGGCAAAAAACATTCACAAGACATATCTTCCAAATCTCACACGCTTCCTTGCGCTCTGTGATCTGAACTGCGCTCTCTGGCTGCTCACACAGCAGTGACTTGGGACTTGGTTCCCCTGCTGTTTACTCAAAACTTTGAACAGAAAGATGACTTATTTTTGGTCTTGCCAACTAGTGGCAGGGCTTAAAGCGTTAATTGCGTTAAAAATATTAACACGTGATTTTTTTCTGTTATTAATTAATCTAATTAATGTGTTAAATTCCAAAACCTAGTTTAAATATATTCTATTCTAAGAAAAGAAACGAAGAAATATAACAATCTGACAAGGTTCAGTACACGGTTAACCTGAATGAGGCATGAGTCCGTCCCAAATATATAAAAAAACAAAATCACACTCAGTGTCACCGGGCCTTTCACACATTGCTGAGATCCTTAAGGTGTGTAATATATGGGGCATCAGGCCTTAGGCCATTATTGGGACAAGCCCATAACCGGCCCATAAAGCACACTAAATTCAGGCATGTGTGTTAAGGCATGCAGTTTCTACAGTGTTAAGCAGTTATACACTTCCCTTAATCAATTCAAGAGCACACAAGAAAACACACTCTGGACACTGACCGTGTCTTTACTGTCTATATTTAGGATTAATAGGAAAACATTTTTTTCTGGCCAAAACATCCCCTTAGCGGTCTGGTGTGTGCCTACCTCCTTCCAGACGGGATTGACTTCACTGTTAATGGAACAAGTTTTCTTTATTTCACCTAAAAGGAGAGAGAAGAAAGACCAGACATTCACTTTACCAAACGCAGAGACACAAGCAGCCCATTAATGTTTTTTTTAAAGCCAGGCTGTAAATTCTCCCTCCACATCAAGGCCATGGTACAGTTTTAAGGGGAAGTTTCCAAAACAGGTTGAAACTTACTCAGGAATAAAAGCTGATCTCAGTCTTTCCCCAGTATTTTACCCGACCCAACTGCACAGTTTTTAACGTGTCCTAAGACTTGCCATGCAAATGTATTCCCAGCGTTGGAGAATTTGCATTACATCTATGTGTAAGATAACAATAAATGATCCTGTAGATTAAGTGTAAGAATTTCAGTGCAGGTGTTTGGAGATGTGGCCTGAAAGAGGTATAACAAAGCACTGAAAATATGTTACATAGCAATGCAAAATGCATGGGCATGAGACTGTGCACCATAAGTATGACCATGAACTGACCACGGCGTAACATCATCGAAGTATGAATACAGCCAGCAATGACCCTGCCCAGCACATTTTATTAATTCAACTTGGGGGTGGTGGTGGTAGGATTTTGTGTCTTTCTGTCTGTTGTCTGTCTATCTGTTTATCTATCTATCTATCTATCTATCTATCTATCTATCTATCTATCTATCTCTCTATCTCTCTATCTATCTATCTATCT
>JBBMFX010581938.1:0-13981 GCA_037832545.1 Rhabdalestes septentrionalis | reverse complement strand
ATATTAATCTATATATATATTAGTGGTGTCACACATGCTCAATAAAAAATGTGTATAATTAATAATCAGCTTTACAGACTTTCAACATCTCTAACATCTTTAATAACTGTTTACTCTGTTCATGTGCAGTAATGGTCACGAGTTTAAGGCAATATACATAAAACACAGATGTGGGGGTGTGGTTCACTCATAAGTCACCCCACTATATAATAATTCCAATGTTCTGATGAATTATGCTGCCTTGTGGAAAAATGCTCCCTTTACATTTATACAGTTTAAAGTCAAGGAGAAAAAAATTTTAGAATCAGAATGAGAAAAAAAGTGATCCTAGAAGAAATTGCTTATGTAATGACTGCAAAGACACAACAAAATACACCTGTGTATATTATATCAATGGGCACTGAAGACAGCATGTAGGAGCTAACAAGTACATTTATGTATGTATATATAATCACATTGGTTATAAATTTGTTATAAATTATTTAATTCATTACAACTCCACTCATCATGTTGACGCAGTCCTGCCGTGAGAACAGGATCTTCCTGCACTGACTGTACTGTATTACAAAGACATTGACATGGTAAACAAAAAGGAGAGACTTAGGAATGGAATGTCTTCATGTAAATCTCCATTCCCACTACGGTTAGCACTCAGCACACAACCCCACTTGGCTATGTGTCACCTGACACTCTGGGCTCTGATTGGTGGGAAAAGCCCAACCCCAGCCACTCCTCCCAGGCACTCCTCCCTGGAATGGGCCAGGGGTTCCTGGGAATCTCAATTCCCCCTTTTTGAGTCACATGCTTAGCTGGCTTAAAAGTTATTCAGAAACCTGGTTTAGACCAGAAACCTGCAGTGAACCATGAACGAGTATTGATATTTACAGCTCACTTTTGCATGCATAGATGTGATTGTCTGTCATTTTCTATCATAGCATTATGAGACCTTATCTAGGATGTAAGATAACTGTCACTATTCACTTGTGCAATGTGTTGTGCAATTTTCACCAGAAAGGTTCTTTCTCAGCTTAATGTCTTCTCTGCTGCAGTGCAAAGAACAAAAAAAAACACTCATAGTTAGATGTCCCAGAACTGTACCTATAAACAAGTATCAATAGCTTTGGTTCCGAGCAATCACTCACATGTATACAGGCTACACCCTAGTGCATCGTTTTATTACATTGCTAAATCCACTGGACAGATAACGTTACAACTGAGGGTAGGACACAATTAGTGCAGAGATACATTCAGTTCCTGCCAATTTCAAAACACACTTGTACAGACATACACACACACTTCTGTCTTCAGGGCCTCTTTTCCAAGAAAAATTCCAGCACTCCACGCTATACAGAGTTCAGCACATTAGCCAGCATGAAAAAATACTACAAAACCCACACACACACAGACATATACGAGCCAATGAAAAGTCCAACCAAGCCAAAGGCCTTATTTTGCATTCTAGGAACATGTGAGGTTACAACAGTTCACAGTCAGCTGAGAATGAGAAAAACAACACTTCTCACTAACTCCTAGAAGGAACAGTGTATTGATGACAATGTCAAATCTAGCACCAGAATATGCTGCCAGACATCTCAGGGAGAGAGCTGTCTAACAAAAACAACAAAAAATCACAGAGTATTAAGTTTTTACTATTTGCATATTCAGAGTGGTTTGATGCGACATGCGCCATTCTTCTTACTGCGTGAGAACTGTTCACACTGTCCCCGAAATGAAATAGTTATTACATTGAAATAATTAACAATAATTAACCAATGTTTTAAGATTCTGATATACTCTTAAAATAAAGTGAAAGTGACCATTCTGTCATATGGGAGCACATCACAGCACACAGTCTGAAGAGCAAGAAATTCTTCCTCTGCGTTTAACCCATTCACCAAGCGGGCAGCCAGGAACACAGCACACGTGTAGCAATGTATGAGGACGGTACCTTGCTCAGGGTATCTCTGAGGTCTTGGGAATCAAACCCGTGACTTTCATCACAGGGTAAACACCATAAAAGCTAGGCTACCTTGGATATATGACTAGTTCACAATTCTAAACATATAACTAAGAGGAAAATTGCTGGTTCATTGATCTTTTTAAAATGTAAGTAAAATTGTTATATGTGCTGTGGACATGTGACCCCTGACTCCTTCCATAACTTTTGTAAAAAATGTTTACATACAATGTGCCATTGTGTCGCACAAACCTTTGTGAATGAATATGTTCACAATTATTTTAAAAATACAGATTGATTGCTCTTTAATAAAATTGTGTCTATTTATCACGGTTCATTTGATTAATCTACATCTGGGAGATAATCTCTCCAAACAGCATTTTCACTGGCACCTGCAATCACTTCTTCCCCAAACTGACAGTGGAACATAAGTATCAGTGAGATAACACTAACACATGATTTTGTCCTCCCTCCCTCACATTGAAATTATGATATTTTATGAAGTTCAGGCATCTATAACAAGCCTGTTACATGTATGCAAACGTCACAAAGCGTGATTATGAGGCAGGAATCGTACAGCACATCATTCTGTAGATGTAAATCCTCTAACGCTCTAAAACGCATGCGCACACACAAACACTTAAGCACACAGACACATCCTCTTAAGCACTGCTGCAAACAAGTGATTGCAAAATGGCCTGGCTGCTCTCGAATTCTTCCACGTGAGTCGAGTAATCCTGTATGACTGCCACCTTGTATGTACACATCCAGTGCTATGATAGTAACTGCAACTGCTGCGCCCACAAGTATGTAAACAGTGTCGTCTCAACATGTCCCTTTCCGAATATATTCACTTTATATTTGGGATGTGAGGATATACACGTGATGGGGACTCCATTGAAAGACACTGGCAAGTCCACTGTCCCACAGTGCCAATTAAGAGCTACTGCATGTGGCAGGTCAGCCTTTGGTACTGCAGTAGATGCAAATATACCACTACTGAAATATCAGTAGTGCACATGCATTTTAAGCACATATATTGCATTGTTAACACACTTGGATGTGCCACAATCAGAAGTGAAAAATCAGACTAGTTCTAGTTCACTGAGCACTATCAGTAGAGAAATGGTCCGTTTGATGTGAACAAAGTCATTCAGAGTAGTTTCACGACAAAACCTACATAATAAAAAAACAACAACTAGTGAACCAAAATAGACAAATGACTCAGGATTTCTTTGTTTCCATTTACTAATGCAGCACAAATAAAGCAGTAAAGAGGTAACAAATAAACATACATTTGTTGTGAATTTTAAAAACATAGTGTGGAACTGCATTGAAGGGTACAAAATAATAATTACATTAATAGATACTAAAGTCTAAACTGCAGTATAAATTTTGTATTGTAAAAATTGTGTCATGATTGTTCTAGAATGTTCTTATATGTGAACATTATATTACATTTCAATCATTTGGCAGACGCTTTTATCTAAAGCAAACAATAACAAAACACATTCTAGTTTCAGGGAGATGTGAGAACCAGAGGAGAACATTAAGTGCTAAATCTTTTTGTAAGAGTAGTGCAAGAAGAAAGTGCATTAGGAGAGGAGATGCTCTTCAAACAGAGTCTTCAGGAGGTTTTTGAAGTTAGAGCATTAAGTAAAGCACTCAATACAGCAAGCAAATGTTTGAACATCCATAGTCTAACAGCATGTTTGTGAAGTCCAACTGAATCTACCTATAACATTGAATTTTACCAAGTATACTTTGACATAGATGTTGACCTTGAGAGGAACACTGAATTGCTCATAACTATTTTTATAATTTACATTTTAATTGGAAAACAGATAAACGACACCTGATACTCCAGCCTGGACTCTCTGTAGCAAACTGTTTCACTGGAAAGTGTTAACACCTGACCCTCCAGCATGCACTCTCAACTGTGTTTTGCTGAGGGTCTTTACTGGAAAGAGTTAACACGTGGCGTCATGCTCGGAGGCGGAGCCTCATTAACCCACCCGTGTTTGTACAAACCCCGCCCCCTGCCCATGCCGCCCGCAACCTGCGAGTCAAGGCTCAATGGGCGGAGCTTGTGTGACAACGGGTGGAGGCAGAGGAGGCAGCGGCTGTCAGGACTAGGAGGATTTTTTTTCTCTCGTAAAACTGGTTTAAAAACCGCGACAGCGGCAAAGGCAAGCAGATACCGAAAGTCTAAGTGGAGTAAAGCAATAATACAGAAAAAAAGGAACCGAAACATGAGAAAACATCCGATTCTTTCAGCGGTTCGTAGGATGGAGTGAAAACGGTGCTGAATTGCTCCTACATCGGGAAAGGGTTCGTGCAGGGTATGTAGTGTGTAGTTCATTCATTTCATGCTTTCATTTCATACGGCGACAGAGGCGTATCGGTGTTTGGGGCAGGCATATATTACTGAGGTTGTGGTTGTTTTTCTGTGCCATCATGTGCTATCTGTACACAACTGAACGGTGCTGGGATTCCTGATATATTTTCATTGGTGTTTTTTTTAAATAGATTTTTGGTAAATTGCACATCACATAATGCATCCCAATTTTCCTCAGGGTAATAAGCTGTGGGCCTTTTTGTGCTGCGGTTGAATGATGCCCTCTGTGCCCATTTGTTTACTTACATTCCTTTAATTAATTAATTATTCCCTGACAGCTCGACGCTGCAGCCCATGTATCCTTCCCTCAAGCCCGACTAATGGAAGCTCACCTCAGATACACAGCTGCTTTTTTCTTTAATTTTCGATTTTATTCGATGATTTATTAATTGTCTTTATAAACGAATATTTTTTGTTATTGTGATGAGAATAAGTTCTGGATTTTATCAGAACTGGAAAGAACCCTGGTCAACTAAACGCTTCATCATATCCCTGGTTCTGGTTAATTGGATTTAGTATAATGCAGCGAGTGACAATCAATAACAAAAAAATATATTGTGGATTTTGTGGATTATGAACCAAAGACGGTGGCAGCCATATTGATGTAAGGCCCTCAAATTATAGGCCCAATATTCCCTTACATAAATCCTCCAAACACTGTATTTTTAGTATTTTACTTGGTCTGGTACATCACTATACTATACCTTCAGTGTTATAAAGATAAGACTGAAATGTGGCTTTGTAGTCATAGGCAAATGTTTGGACACCCCTGGTTGAATGACAAGGAATTTTTAAGCGAGAAGAAGTACACATTGTCTACAGAGAACACACCTCTTTACAATGTAATGCACAGTTACTGTATATTTGATGAATATAATATATATATTCTCTTGTAATTTGACCAGGGTGTAAAAGTACAGAGAGGACTTTAGTGTACAACTTCAGATGTATTAGAGTTTACTTATTAAATACCTGGTAGAGAATGATTAGAAAGGAATTATTGGAGTATGATCTGATTGTTCAGATCCATCATTATTAAAACTAATTTTAAAAGCATTTTAATTCTGTGCTTGTGGGGAGAGTGGCTGGTCACTTGCTTTGACTGTTCAGAGGTCATTACTGATTGTACCTTGGCATGAAGCTGTCACTGGCAAGGCTGTGGTGGTTCTGGGATTCTGTAATCCTCTTTTTTCAGCAATTGTGCAGCGGTCACTCTTTCTGAGTGGAGTTGAAAATCACATTCAGCCTTTCACCCTGATGTGCCAAGAGCCAGATTGCAGTTTGTCTGATGCAAGAGGTCCACATCTGAAGTTTGTTCAGCATTTAATTTGCGACTTGGGCAATTATTTAGCCAACGTTTTCTGATTGTTTGGTAGAAGCGATCCTATTTTGCCAACTTTGAGACACTAAAGACAGCATTAAGACAAACTATACTTACTCCTCATACTATACTATACTCAAAGTATCCTCTTCTAATGAGTTAATTTAGCTAAGTGCATCCATTGCTAATAGGAACGTTCAGTTTTGCACATACAGCTTGTAAAATTCAGTAGAAAACAACTGCCAATTTAATGAACGGTTGAGGAGCCGCCCGCACATGAATCTAAGGTCACCATGCCCAGCATAGTTTGTGGCGCAGTGAAACCGAGTGCGGTAGCTCAAGGGAGCTTCAATTAAATTGAGTTAAAGTAGCATTTGCGACTCAGAACTAATCATCCAGCATCAGTACCTGACTTTTCTAATGCTCTTGTGGCTGAATACAATCAAATCCCCACAGCGATGTTACTTGTGGAAATACTTCCTAGAAAGTTAAAGGTGAAACTGCAGCAAAGTGGGGACAAACTCCCCCAAGCCAAGTCAAGTCTAATGTGTCTATTGTCCTTTCAGCCACATACACAGTGAAACAAACAACATTCCTCTGGGTCATTGCTACAATATTTTAATTTGTATTGTTTTGTCTCTTAATAATCCTTTTTGGATTCCATTCTGACTTAACAGGCCCAGATCCTACATTTAATTTATATCTGTGTGCTTTCATATTTGTGGGGTTTCATATGATAAAAACAGTCATAAATTGTTCATACTTGACTATTTTAAAACATCTGTTAATCCCTTAGAATGAAATATTCTGGTTATGTCTTTAAGTTTTTTAATTGTGAATGATTGGAATTCTGTTCTAATTGGCTACCCTGTATTGTGCATCATTCAGAAAGCATTCCTTGTAACTTCAGCGTGAGTGGACAGAGCTAAATGGCTGTAGGTTTAATAGGCAGATATATAAAAATGCTTGTTATTTTGGATTTAATACAGGCTGTTTTTGTATCTTACATGTATGGAATGGAGAGTGGCATGAGTGATCCAATCATAAAGATTGGTTGGTAAATGGTTTTGGGACGCTTCAAAAATAACCCTGTTTGTCTGTACTAATACTGAATAATAATAATAAGCCGGGGGTGAAAACTATGGCTTCACCATAATTGGCCTAAAATTGAAAGGCTTTTAAAGTGTGGGATGACCCCAGGAAAATGGCAACCAGGCAGACTTTCTTTTTTTGTCAGTACTATTAATAATAAATTATTTTCGAGCATTGGTTTCCTTTTCAACTTTTCAGATTTGGGCATATTTGTCTGCTCAGGTTCGCCTCCTGTACACTTCATGTCAACAATTTTTTGAGTAAATTCTTATGCCATGAAGTTCTGCTCAATTAATGATTTATTCATCTGTTCAATTATAATTTAGTGTTGTTAAAGGATTATCTTGCGGTTTTAGGATTGAGATGGAGGATCGGCTCCAGCGTACATGGCTCTTACAGCCAGCAATAAAGCCAAACGTTTAACTAATAAGCACAAAGAATCCACACACAATGGTAGACTAGGTAGATAGAGAACAAGAATGGTGTAAGTAAAACACGTAAAACATATTGCAAATAGATGTATTAATCTAAAAATCTATTCTAATTGAAACAGCACCACTCACCCAGTCCCATTAATTTGCTAAGTAACATAGACTGGATGTGTTGCAAACGATCCCTATTTATTTTCATATAAAGAGTAATCTGATATTGAAATGTACACTTTTACACTGACATTAAATCTTTTGTAATCAGGGCTTCATTTGTGTCATGCAAACAAGCCCTTGTGGTCTCAGAGAGGTGTGATGGACCACTCGCGATTCACACAAGCATGGTATGTGTAGTGACAAGGAAACACTAACCAGCGGGATCCATTGTATCTATCACAACCCTAACCCTAACCCTAACCCTAAACCATTGTATCTATCACAAACCTAACCCTAACCCTAACCCTAACCCCTAACCCTAACCCTAAACCTAACCCTAACCGTGTTTCTCCTCTATCCCTCAGAGTCAGACCATGAACTACGTGGGGCAGCTGGCCGGTCAGGTCTTTGTGCAGGTAAAGGAGTTGTACAGAGGCCTGAACCCCGCGACTCTCTCTGGTTGCATTGATGTCATTGTGGTGCGTCAGCCCGATGGCTCCTTGCAATGCTCACCATTCCATGTCCGCTTTGGCAAGATGGGGGTGCTGCGCTCGCGGGAAAAAGTGGTAAGCTCACTCACATGGCGTGTTCAAGTGATTTTATACTGTTATTCTAGCTCATCTTAACATATAGTCAATGTTTGTCCATTTCAGAAGTGAACCATTTTCTGGTTTCATCCCCTGGGCCAGTATGAAACATCTAAAGTTACTCTGGCCAAGTTCATATAGTTTAGGAGTTACCTAATTTGCAAAAAATGCTTTGTCAGGCATTTTCAGATGCCTGTGTCTTTGCGATGGGAACCTGAAAAAACTTTTTAAAAGTCTTTGGCCTAATTCCAAATATGTATTTATTTAGCTTGGATCAGGTACTCTGCTTTAGACTGAGTAAACATTCTTAACACATGTCCCTATTTAACTGTGACTGATATTCCAAAGGCCATGTAACAGTCAGTTTTGGGGAAAATCACATTACATTTCAAACCAGTGTAACTCCTAAACTATAGGGTCTAGGGCAGAGAAATTTGGGATTTGACAATGGCTCAGGAGCTAACAAAATGCCAGCAAATGATTCAATTATGAGATGACTGAGCATGGACAATAACAAATATTAGTTAAATTGAGCCAGAATTACCTGATAATAATTGAAAGAACCTACACCCCCAATGGTCCAATTAATTCAAGGTTTGGTAGCATTTATTTGGCATTTTTCATCACAGAATTGCAAAAAATAGGCATATGTCTTAACAATGTTTGCCACTTTCGCTTAGGTTGACATAGAGATTAACGGAGAGCCTGTCAGCCTACACATGAAATTGGGGGAGAATGGCGAAGCCTTCTTTGTGAAGGAAACAGCAAGTGATTCAGTGAGTACTATGTTCCAGGACATTGTGTGCTCTCAGTTCAAGCCTCCACTACAATATATATAGAATATTAAGAGATGTAACACATGAGACAGCTCCTCGAGTTGCATGAGTGGCAACATGACCCTTGCCTACTGGAAACAATCCCAACAGTGGAGGCATTCTGTAACCTGAATCTATGTATCTCCGTGTTTGAAAGCACTAGTACTATTTAGAAGTACCCTCCACCCCCCACCATCCACTGGCCATAAAGAAAAAACTGACCAGTAGTAAGACAATATAAGGTCACTGCAGCATCAATTCTTGAGAATTAAGGTTTAGCAGCTGAGACATGTGAATAATGCCCCTTGTGGAAGCCCCCTCTGGTGTAAATGTCTATTTCTCCAGGCCTCTCATTCATTTTAGGCATGACTGAGCACAGATAAACATCTCCAAAAGTATTTGTGTGGAATGTTATGGTAATAAGACTGGTTAAAGTTTTCCTGAGTTTGAGGGAGATGCTGCTGGAGAAATTCAAGCTACATGACGAGGTTGGTATATGCACCTCTTCCTCCCACATACCACTGCTGAGGCCTGGTATTATGAAGCTGCCTAGGACTCTGCTAGATCCAATCAGAAAAGCAAGCAGAAACAGATTCCACATCTCAGACTAGGAATGCTAGTCTCATTGTGCATCTCTCAGTGCTGATCTCTTATTCTGTATAGGATCACTATAAACATGTTTATAATGGCCCAATCAGAGCAGTCCCTATTTTTAAATTAATAGCTCTTCTGTTTAAAAAAAAAAAAACAAACACATTATGATAAATTCGATAGATACAATAGATGGATAAAACAAGTATATACATATGCTTACATTCATGTATTAACATAAACAATTAAAACAAAAACACAACAATTAAAACATAAATTAACATAAACAATAAACATTCAGGAAAAGATGTAAAAAAATGTATGTGTCCCCTCAAAAGTTATGTTATGCTGCTTATTTATCATTCAGGTTATTTTATGACCCAGGGCTACCTTAGTTGTTTTTAAGCTAAACTAACTCAATCAAATTGCATTTGGATATAAAGTTTGATGGATGAGTGGTATCCATCTCCTGTGCGTGGCTAACAATAGACTGAATAATTAATTGAACTGAACTGTGTAACGCCACTCAGAGCAGTCTCTGTTGCTACTGTTTTGTTACTTCTGTGCCCTAAGTAGATAGTCCATATCCCAGATAAATGTTAAGTGTACTCAACTACTTCAAATATATCCTTCCCTTGAATTGTGTAATTTAGGCTATGTTTGAACTTTACCCCACAGTCCTGGTTTCAAACATCACTCTACTGTTTTCCGTTGTTTTTGAATGCAAGGGTAGGGGAAGGGTTGAGGTAAATCATGTTTATTTGTAGAAGGTATTCAGATAAAAATCAGCCAACATCTGGATTACAGATCAGTGCTGAGCTTTCCTTGGCGAACGATTTAATCTTGCCCTAAATATAGCTTCCACCATGCTTCTTGTAGGAGGCAGACTTGAATAAATGATGTCTTTTTTTTTTACTGTTCTACAGCAGCCTCTTATAATCTCAGGATGCCCTTTTAACCTTTGTACTTTAGGCTAATACAGGTTTCGTCTTAAAATCCTTTAGTTTAGGAAATTAATATGGATCTGTTGATGTCAATAAACACTGAAAATGACTATAATAATTGTCACAAAGGGTGCTATGGGTGAGGGCGGGGTACACTCTGGACAGTCACCAGCATGTCACAGGGCCACACACTCAGACACAGTCACACCTAGGGCAATTTAGTGTTCTCAATCAACTTATTCTCCAATCACGCATGTTTTTGCTGGCAGGAGGAAACCTACACGGTCACGGGGAGAACATGCGAACTCCACACAAAAAGTCCCGGCGCCCAACACGGGAGTCGAACTCAGGCCCTTCTTGCTGTGAGACAACAGAGCTGACCCCTGCGCCACCGCTTAACTGCACAACACCACCCAAATTGTTATGATTAGATAATCAACATTTTCATCTTGCTTCACATCTGAAAGATCCATTAGATCAACGAAGCAACCAAAAGCTATTACTGAGAAAAGGAAAATTAGACAAATAGCATGTGGAATATGGTTTTATGGGTAAACGGAAATCTGTAATTGAGATTACTTGGGAGAAGCAGTAACTCCAGCCAACTTTAAAGACTGAACTTTGGAAATGTGAACTAGCATGGCAAATATTCCTGTATATTTCTGAGGGGCACAAATAATGAAAAAATGTGTTATGTTTTCCTGATGCTGAGAATGAGTAAATTGCTCTGGAAATTACAATAGACAAAATTGATTGGATATTCATTAAATGAAAAGGTTACCCGACTTTGTACTCTAAGCACTGAAGATACAATATACAGCAAACTGATATTTATATTAAATTCATCTCCACAGGAGATGGTGCCGCCCTATTTGGCAACATCCCCCATCATGACGGAAGGCTCAGCTTTGATGGAATACCAGTTAGGAAAATGTGCATCTCGTCTGGGTGAGGCCATAACTGGGAACTCCATCCAATCCTTGGGCCCCTCACAGGCCTGTGGAGACAACAGTATGACAAAGAAGAGGAGGAAAAGGAGGAGAAAGTCCCAAATGGACAGTGTGATGCGAGAGGACAATGGTGAATCAGAGGAAGAGGACATGTTCCCCATCGATATGAGTTCGGATGAAGATACGGACCTCACAGCCTGCAGGTCAGTCTTCAGAACGTTTCATTGTGATCCAATCGGTTGGTGTAAGTGCTGGATAATTAAATGATTTGGAGGGCAGTTGAGGAGAGCACAGTGCTACCCAGTCTAGATGCAAACTCTATAAAAGCTGAGCTTGACTAGGATTTGAAGATCAAGTGCTTTTGTGTTGGGACAATAGGGCCCCATTTCCAGTTTCAACACTCAACTTGGCTCACACTGCTGGGGAGAGGCTTTGTATCCTTAACTGGGGAATAAGTACTTGGAATCCCTCCACAAGACGTGACAAGGCCTGAAATAATGACTTTTCTTGATTTCTCACCAGATTAATAATTGAGATCTTGCTGCAACTATGTTTTGTTTACAGAAAGCTGTAAAGGGTTCCAGAAGAACATGTTTGTGTGTCAAGACCTTTACTCTTCAGTCACGTAGTGAGGGTGTGTGTGTGTGAGTGAGGGAAATGGAGTGGGAGAGCGATCCCACAACTGTAGTAAACAAGTGGCTGATACAAGCGTGCCAGTGTTTTTTCCACAAAATCCATGAAACCATGCCAGTTCTGCTTACAGTTCTGGGGAGACCCTTTGCAATGTTTGGCAGGCAAATTACCCTCTGCTCATACAGCCATATAAAAATATCCGTATGACCTTGATTCACTGCAAAACATGCTATTTGTTCTCATTCCTTGATTAAAAACAATCAACCAGTGTCTATTTACATGGGAATTCCGATGTCATCACATTGCATCACATGGTCTCAAAAAAATCTCCACACAATCAACTTCCCAGGTACGAAAAATGAAATGAAGCAGTGATGGACAGACTAAAGCATGGATTCCCTGCTCTGAGTGCAAATAAAGGAGTCCACTGGGAATGAATGTCAGCTCTGTGCCTCTGGAGGCATTTTGGATACATTCCACAAGCTTGCTCTTCAAGAAACTTGTGCTCTATTTGTCCGAAAGAAGGGGCCTGCTAAAAGTGAACACTGCAAATGGTTTAGACTAGGTCTATACATTTTTTGCTTACTTGTGTGTTTGTGTTTGTGTGTGTTCTCAGAGCTATGTCACGTGAACCCTACACTGAGCCGGCCAGTAGTGATCCTTCTTGTAGCTCTTTTACACAGAGCAAAGCGCACTCACGTTGTGATGAAGGCTGGAGTCATGTTCACAGGTACGACAGAAAAAAAAATCTCATTTCCCAATAAAGCAGAAAAAATAAGTGTGTTGAGAGACTTGCCAGCTCAGACATCTTAACAGTGGTGATGATGTTAACCATGGGGAGCGAAATCTACAATGCACCCAAAAACATTTTATTTACTATCTAAAATATGTCTCTGGTACTGTTTTGCCTTGTAACGCCTTAAATATATCCCTCTGCTATGAATATATAAGTTAAAACCTTAAAATAAAGGTCACAGGCTTCAGGAATGGTATGAGGAGTGCTTTCTGTTAGATAATTTTCAGAGGAATTAACTCTTTAGAAGTCTGATTGTTTTCAGTACTGTTTTGAACAATAGCATTGTGCAAATTAAAATCATACGGTTTGCTCTGTAACATTTATATCTAGTGCCTTTTTAATGAAAGTTTCTTTTGCCTTTTCACATCACAAGGATGGGTCAGACCCATACGCTGCCTGTACCAACTAGTGGAGGTCTGTCAATCTCCTGCCCTCAACAAATATCAGCATTTCCATCCAATATGAGGTATCTAAAATATCATACTTATACTTGGGACATTCAGTTCACAACATAGAAAGCCAGTGCCCAGTACAGTTTTGTGATTCTCCAACCAGCAATGCTTACTAAACCTGGTAATGATTGAGCTGAGCTGGACATCAAACTTTTTCAAATATTTTATTGAAACCATAACTGTGCATTCTATGGTCCAGTTTTATATCAGCTTTATTTTATTGAAACCATAACAGTGCATTCTATGGTCCATGTACATCCAAAGTTCTCTATGCTCATTATATTTCCAAGCCCAGGAAATGGCTCCCTGCCTTCCTCACCTAAAAGTGACTCTGAGCTTGTAGTCAAACAGATGGACAGAGGGAAGCCAGATAACCCTGAGATGCTGTGGGCCTGGGGAGAGTTACCTCATGCTGCCAAGGTACATAAATAGACATTTGTAGTTTCTTTTTTTTTTTGCAAATCTGTTTGCAACTGCTTGTGTTAGTACATTTGATGCATTCAGTTCAGCTGGTGTGTTCCAGGCAGAAGAAAGTAGAGCCTACAGGAGCCTAAAGTCATTAAGGTAGATTAATGATTCCTAGGAACGACAAAAATGAATGTTTTGTTGTATTTAATCAAGTATTGTATTAACAGTCTTATTTGTAATTTTTATTTGGAAATTGTGGAACACTACGGAAGCACATTGCATTCACTAAAAGAAAAAAAGTTGCACACATTATCTCATAATTATGAGTAGAGATCTCGTAATTATGAGAAAAGATCTCATAATTATGAGAAAAGATCTCATAATTATGAGAAAAAAATTATTTCGTCACAACATGGTTTAATATAAGAAATCAGGTGTTACGGGAAATTCAGT
>JBBMFX010581910.1:0-13982 GCA_037832545.1 Rhabdalestes septentrionalis | reverse complement strand
CACACACACACACACACACACACACACACACACACACACACACACACACACATATTGTCTAGTGCTGGTTCAAATCCAGATCCGTTTCCTTAATATATTATACAACATAAAACCAGAGATGTTCACTGTCTTTGTGTATCACAATTAAAGGAATAAAAATACACATTATGTGGTTTGTGGCTGATGGGAATAGGCTTATTATGTGGGCAGCACAACCCTGGCGTGCACTCAGAAAAGCATGAACTGATGTTGAGTCCTCTTTGTATTGATTATCATAAAACTTACAAAGTGCACATCAAACGCCTTAACTGGCCAGTATTTAAGTGCTTGTTCATTTTAGTCATCAGCATTCAACACAAGCCTTCATAGCCATTTCAAGATCTAATCTGATAGGTGGTAGATAGTGAATTGGCTTTCTACCTGCCAGTGATGAATTCAGATATGATTTGACTGGTTGTGACTTGTCTGTTTGCTTGCATATTACCCACCACTTTGCTTTGGTCTCCTCTTTTGATGTCTACAATCTGTATTCTGATTTCAAACACCCAGAATGTTGCTAGCACCTAAACATTTCATCATAATTCTCCGTACTGGATGCAAAACCTCTTGGAATGTACAGATCCAGGGGGAGGCATACCTAATAACGAGAAGTTTAGCGTATTCTTATTATTATTCATATCTCTGAAAAGACCCCGCCATGGGTCTGCACACCACAGAACTATCAGGAAAAGTGCACTAATAATTAACTGAAAGTGTGATAAATCCATATGATGGGTAATTTTACATTCAGTCCTTTTCTAGGTAATGATCCCAAACAGCTGAACTGTTATTATGCATGCCACCCAATTTTACACCTAGGGCAGCAGTGTCTTTAATGGTTGTGCTATTTGAAATGAGTGAGCTATCAGAATGTGCCCCATGGCGCTGCCAAGATCTCTGACAGTAATTCTCCATATATCTCATGCAGCTTTTTATTATGCTCATGTCTAATTTGAAGCCAAGGACATTAATGAAGGGAAATCCATATTTTATTAGGGGTGCAACAAATTTTCACTGGGCAAAACTTTTGGAGCAGTCACGAGTTATGAAAAATCCACATGCAGTTGGTTTTATTATAACATTACTGGTATAACATTAGTAAATAGGTAAAGGATAAATTACAATGTGCATGACATGCACAAAATAAGTCGTTAAAATTCCAAAAACTTCATTAATAGTACCTGTCATTATACGATCATTATATTACAAAAAACAGACCCTGTACAATAATAAAGTGTCCCATATTCTCAGAAAGTTTTTATGTATTTTAAGTCTAGGCAACATTAATAAAGAAATCTGTCAAGTAATAATAAGTGACTGTAAATGCATGTAAAATTGTGCCTTTGCAGTAACGTATAAATCTTAGAACAGAGCACTAAATATTAAGGCTACAGATGCCTTCAAACAATTAACAGGTTTAACAATGTATTCAGTAGCCAAGCCAACTTTGGCTTGTGTGGTCCAGCTACAGGCAATTTAGGGAGAACCTGCCTATTTACCCATTTATCCCATTATTATATAAAATGGTAGATGCAAAATGTAAAAAGGCACAGACTGTTAAGAAAGCCACAACAGCAAGATGGAGAAGAGCCTACACCTCAGATGTACTCTGTGACCCTTGCAAATTCAAGTTATTTGTTCAGATGCAGCCCTCCGTTCTGGGTGTTCTCAGCTTAGAGAAGTGAAAGTCCCAATAGTCTGCCATGCCTTTTGGTGCTCAACGAGTACATTTTCATCAACTTGAGATGTGAGAAAGACCTCCCGGCAAAAAAGAATAGAGGAATTAAGAATCAAACCTGCTGTGGTGCTGCTGTTCTCAGAGAAACCTTGAACAGCTGTAATCTTTGAGGTCTTTTCTTTGAAACCTGTTCAGAATGTGATCAGATGACGTGAAAGGGCAGGGGACAGTATTGATCTGGTATTGATCCGAACTGTTGCGCTCCTTTGTCATTTTACTTAGATTTGAGCATGCCTGACTGAATCACTCCAAAAGAAATTAGCAATTGTTCACAGAGCTGTGAATCATCGATGCAGGGGTGAGATGATGATGTCAAGGCAAGTGTGGAAAACGGTTACTCTAAAGCAACTTTCAGGAAAAGGTTTCTCCCCAAAGATTTCACTGAAATAACAATTTCACCTCAAAGGTTTGGATTTCTTCCCATGTCTTAGTTAGGGCTGAGAGTCTGGAAAGTGCCCAGGTATTTACCCAGGTCAGCATTTGCACTGTTAAGTAACCCCACCATTTTGCCCAGACTGATCATTTCAAAACAGACATATGAAGGACCAAGAGGAAAAAATACAATAGGAGATCAATTATAGTCTTTTAAAAACCATGATCTTCCTGCCATGAATAATGAATTACTGGTCAGAGATATCTTTGAGGCCTTTAAGATATCCATAACATTGTATTCAGTTGTGGCAACAGATTGATTAACATTCATCTAGTTTTTTTATGTGACATTGGAATGTTTTTTTGTTTTCGTTTTTTCTTTACGATCTGTCAGTAAATCCCATCTCATGTAAGTTCTTGCCACAATGTCACATAACTAACCAATTCATCTGTTGTCGGAATGAACAAATGGGGAAATTGATTTGATGGTCATCTTTGTCTGAATATTTGGGGTAATAATCAAATGTCAGAGACCAGGTTCATATATATTTGATCTCCAAATATAGGATCTATTCAGTTTTCAAGATAAGAAACCATAAAGTAGGATACAGAACATTACACTATAACCTCTACAAGTACATCAAATTGTCAGAGTTTTACTTCACAGCACCCCACAGTCCCATTATCTTCC
Source organism: Rhabdalestes septentrionalis (assembly GCA_037832545.1). Classification (NCBI taxonomy): domain Eukaryota; kingdom Metazoa; phylum Chordata; class Actinopteri; order Characiformes; family Alestidae; genus Rhabdalestes; species Rhabdalestes septentrionalis. The sequence continues at coordinate 11,142 of JBBMFX010581910.1, read as the reverse complement.
AGCCTTCCCATTTTTCTCCCAAAGCTCTCACTAACTTTCCTCTTCAAAGAGACACAAATTCACACAAACACACCTCTGCTGCCTCTCACATTTCTTTCTCAAATACATTTCTGGAATGATTAAATAAAAAATAATACACTTGCATGAGAATGGGGGAAATCAAAGCAAAGGAAGTTTCCGAAACAGGAGTTTAATAAGAGATTGAAAGATACAGAGATAAAATGGGACTCCTAACAAGGCCCTGTAGACCACCAAAGCTGTCACCCTCTTATAAACGGTGCTTTCATCTTTGAGTGAATATCAAGCAAGAATCAAACTTCAGATCTGTGCAAATCCATATGTGTTTATTTCCACTCCACTGAAAAGGGAGAAAAGAGAACTGATAAAACAAATAATAGAATGTTTGCTCTACAATACTGAAACCAGACATGAGTGGAGTACGTTTTCATATAGGTAAATGATTTCGACTCACAAGTCTAGAATGAATTTTTCATTAGAATCACTTGGATCATGAGGAACATAATTGCAGCTTCTGAAACTGAACTTTCAGAAGGTATTTAGAAGAATAAGAATAATCCTTGAAGATTTCTACAGAAAAATGGAAAGCAAGTCTACTGAAAAGAATGCTAGCTGTTATAAAGACTGACAAAGAGTAATACATAGCCCTGAAAAGAGAATAACCCAGCAGGGTGCCTGATCATTTCATTCAGCACAGAGTGAGGCCAGAATGATCAAGAGCAAATTGGCCTTGTTGGTTCTTCAATGTCCGTCCAGTGTCCCCAGAATGAAAGGATGTTTGAAACAAAAGATTACTGTAGAGCTAATCAGGTTTTTCATTTGGACGCTTCTATAGTGCCATGCAGTCAGCACTGATCATAAACAGCACAAGCTGTTATGTGGCACTCTGCAACTTTGTGCTGGCTACATTTTTTCTGCAGGCTTGGCCAAGACTCCGAATTCATGCAGCACTATAATTGCCCTGAGAGTGGTGTTTGATAGCCAACAGCGTTCTCAATATGTTGAGTCGAGCTAGGGGGTAAGTGGAGCACGTCATATTCCAGCCCGATCTCATGAATTTTCGTCCAGCCATCACAACATCAAAGTCATTAAAAACGGGCTGCGATCATGTTTCAGATTTTTTTTGGGTGTTAGGACAACACTTCACTACCCTATCTATTTTAATGGCACTCTGTAACACAGCCAGGATCTGTGCTAAATGGTGACTGTTCAGGTTAGGGTTAGGTTTAGGGTTAAGGTTAGAGTTAGGGTTAGGGCTTTTCAACCTGTTTCAACCAATGTGCAAACAAAAATTAAAAGGAATCAACTCATTCCTCTCCTACTGTCCCTCAGTCACCAGTTACCGCTGATGCTGTCGGTGTTACGCAGTGCGCATTAACATACATAGGGTAGTGAAAAAAGCAAAGCATTGTCCACTAAAGCATCATTTTAAAGAAAACGACAAAACCTCAAAATAGGAGAAATGAAGCAGTGTTTACAGAACTTAAATAATTCAAAGAAAACAAATCTCTTGATTGACGGACTTCTAGTAGTGTTTTGATATCCAACAGGTCACATTGTGAGAGGAGAGCACAGCTGTGTTTTTATACATTTCCTCATGAAATAAGATGTGATTCAGGTGATCACTAATCAGTACCTCATAAAGCAGAATGAGGTGCTTATGTAAGAATTTAACAGACAATGGCATGGAATGGTTGTCATACTCATAGAGAGGCTAATTTAAAATAAATTTCAGTGGTCTCTTATTTTTTTTCAGAGCTGTATATGTGTGTGTATGTGTGTGTGTGTAAAATCAAGATGAAGGGTCTCACACTCCATAATGGGTTTCTCTAGTGAAAGGGCTGGAGAGTCTTTAACACATATGGTATAAGCATAATGCCTCTTAATGGGGCAGCTGCTGGCCTTGTGGTTGGAGGGTTGCGCCTGTGATCTGAAGGTTGTGGGTTCTAATGTCAGGACAGCCAATGGCACCACTGTAATGCCTTTCAGGAAGGCCCCCACACACTGATGCCGGGTGTTGCATGACTGGCTGCCCACTGCCTCACTTGGGTGAATGGGTCAAAGTTTAGTGCCATTAACACTGTGGGCTGTGTTCATGTGCAACAAATGGACTTTACACTTACACTTATTTGTAGGGTGGCCTAAAACTGCCAAAGTGTGAGTTGATGCAGCAGAATTGTGAGCATTGTTGCGAACCCCAGTCCATTGCAATAAAAATACTGCCAACAAGCCTTAACCTTCATCCCATTTTTTTTCTTAAGGCCATGATATAGTTGTTACTTCCGAGACAGTTAAAAAAGTATCTTGGGGTTTTCCACCCTCAGCTTCCTTTTCAACTTCCTGCATAATTGTGCATATTCGTACACCATGCTTCCCTGTTATTTTTGGTTTTACTTGAATTACAGCTTAATAATATACACTATTTCCACTAATCTCACAATTTTGTTCTCTTTAAGAACACAATCACCTAAAAAATGACACTCCAATAGCAACACATAGTAAGGAGAGAAGGGCAATTAATTTGTCAGCTGGGTGCAGGTGTGTTGGTGCAAAAATTTGAACCTGTGCGGGACGGCTGGTCCTCAGGTTTAAAATGAGAACACTCATAGCACCTGTCATCTAAAACGACCCAGCAAATCTATGTTATTAACACATCACATTAAACCTGCTAGACTGAGCAAGGCTGATTGGCACACAGTCACACAGACCATTAACTCCACTTGAGTACCTGCCTACTACCAGGCTTCAATTATAGAATGCTGTCTCCATCTGGTGGTGCTATAATAGAGCTACAGATGCTTTTGGGTTCCACATGGCATGAAAATGTATTCCTTTCTTTGTGGAATATATGTTTTGTAGATATGATCAGTATAAATGCTGGGGCCATGCCCCGACAGTCCTATACATAAGTAACAGAATGAGAGACAGGGTGCTCAACCTATTATGTTTTTTTCAATGCAAGCCATAGGCAAAGCAAATGAAACACTTTGAGGGTCCAGTTAGGGAGCTGGTTTTATTTTAGAACCAGTGAAGTAGGCCTACTAAGCAAAGTTCTCAACAGGCTTAATTCTTTTAAAATTGGAGTGAAAAAGAAGTAAACCTGTTCTTTGCAGTCTAGACACTCACAAAATGAATTATCATGAGCAAACATTTTTCAAACTCTAAAAGACCCAACTCCACCAGTCCAGAACTGCATTCATCTCTTTCACCACTAGAGTGCCAGAATATGAGCTGGCTTTGAGTGTCCTGAGTGAATCAATGAATGAATGAAATATTTTAGTAAATATGAAGAATATACAAGCAGAACAAACACACAGACAGCAAAAGAAAAAAGAAAGAATGAAAGAAAGAAAGAAGCATTAAGAAATAAGCATTTTAGGACTACAATTAATATATGTATGCAATCTGAGCCACATAGTCTAACGAAAGATCATTTTATTAGGGTCTACGCTATATGGACAAAAGTACAGGGACAAACAACTCAATCATTGGAAGTCAGTTGGAAGCATGGCGTTCTGGACAATGCCGTGCTTCCAACTTTGTGAACAGAGTTTGGGGAAGATTCTTTTCAGTTCCAGCATGACTGTGTCCCAATGCACAAAGCAAGGTCAATAAATGGTGATTTCAGTGTAGAAGAACCTGACTGACCTGTACAGAGTCCTGACCTTAACCCCATCCAACTCCTCTGAGATTAATTGGAACTGAGATTGTGTAAAAATTGTTGTTGAAAAAAAAGGAACCGAGATAGTGAGTCTTCTCGTCCAACATGGATGCTCTCTAGAATGAATGGCCACAAATTCCCTAAGAAACTCCAAAATCTTCTGGGAAATCCTTCCAAGAATACTGGAAGATGTTATAGCTGCAAAGGGGCACTAAGTCCCTAACAAGGTCTTTGTATTTTAATACAATGTCATTAACGCCCCTTCTGTTGTAATCGTCAGGCATCCCACAAATTCTGTCTATGTAGTTTGGTTGTTTCTGAAAAGTCTGGATTGCTTAACCTGAGTCACAGTCCGGCCTCTGGGGGGCGCAGGAGAGGCTGATCCAGGCTCACTCTACCTTTGCCTGAGTCTGATCCTCTCACTCCTCTGCTGCTATTTTATTGCAGTTCCAGAAAGAGAAAAAGAAGTGGAGCACAAAAGCATGAGCTTACTGGTGAGTTAATCTTTTCTTTCTTCTCTTGGTTACTGTTTAAACCCCTTAAAACCTGCAGGGTTTCAGTGCTGGGCTCAGTCTTCTGGGTTTAAAGACCAAATTTCCAATTTTCTTATTCTGTCTTCTGCCGTGTTCTGCTGCTTTTAGATATCCGCTCCAAGTGTGTGTTCTATTGCCAGTGCTTTTATAGAGCCTCTGACCTGGTAGCTGATATCTATACAGGTCTGACCTGAAAACAGCATAGTTTCAATTATATGTAATGAGAAGATTTGCCTGCGTTTTGATGAGGATGGTGAGGTTGTGGAATCACCTGAAGTACAGGAGCGTTTATCATTCTGAGTGGACTTTTGAGGCCCACCTCACTCCACTATCTGGAACATTCACAGGTGTCTCAATTTTCAATTTAATGTAATATTTTGGACATACTTTCACCGTTTTGCTCTCTCTCTCTCTCTCTCTCTCTCTCTCTCTCTCTCTCTGTGTTGTTAAAATGTTAAAAGCACAGATAGATTTTCTTTCTTATTTTGCTTCCATGTTTCCATTGTTTTCCCATCGTAGATGTGCTGCAGTTACTGAAATATTTCACTGCATTGTACTTTCTTTCTTTGTTTTCCTTTGTTTTTTCATGCACTTTTTCTCTCTGTCTCTGATGGAATTCTGTTGCTGAAACATACACAGGCATTCGGATGTTTCATTCTTATTTATGGTCATCTTTTAATTCTCTCTTTCTTTAAAGGGTTACTGTTTCCAAAACATCCACAGACATTTCTGTCTTTATTTCTTTCTTGCTTTTTGTTTCTCATCCCTCGCCTCTCTCTCTTTCTCCGGTAGCCTACTGTGGATGGCACTCCTGCCATATGGTGCCAGTGTGAGAGAGCCTGGCCGTTGCAGGCTGCCTGAGGAGACGAAGTTTAATTGCTGCACTATCATTAAAAGCACCACAAGACGGAGCGCATGGCTGCCTCTATTTGCGCCCAGCAGTGATTTGTTAATGGTGAGGGCTGCATCTGCCTCTTTTCTGGGGGGAGACAGATGAATCACGATCATCTACCGAATGTCTTCAGGAGTTCTGTAATTGCATGATTACTATTATTATTATTTTTAATCATTATTAATGGCCTGCTTCATTAGCCATTCACTGCTCTGATAAGAACCCATGATAATATACCACAATGCATGGAGAAAACTTGTGAGGATTAGTGAGAAAACATACTAAGAGATGTGCTGCTGCCAAATTAACTTTTCTGTTCTCTTTCCCTAATCTTAAAATTGGAAAATAATTGAAAACAGTTTAAGGTGAAAAGCTGGTTCAGTCCTTGTCTGTATGCTTCTCTAGAGGCCTGGTCGGGCTGCCAGCAGAGATTGAAACAGGTGTGGTCTCTCAGCTCAGGCTACTGAAGTCCTCTCATGAGCTCTAATTGCTCTGGCCTTATTTACACTGAATGGATGCATCGACCTCCTTGCTGTGACTCACACACTCCTCTAGTGAGTGTTTTTTTATTTGAGTGTTCTTGAAATATTGACCTATTGCTGTAATACCACATTTTTAAATATAATAACTGTGTTGAATTTAATCTGTTTTTGAACTGAACTGAATCTGTTCCTTAATTGGATCTCTTTTTGAATTTAACTGAATCTGTTTCGGAATTCAATCTGTTTTTGACTTTAATTGAAATTGTTTCTGAATTGGATCTGTTTTTTTAATTTAATTGAACCTATTTCTGAATTGAATCTGTTTCTGAATTGAATCTATTTCTGAATTGAATCTGTTTCTGAATTGAATCCCTTTTTAAGTTGGAAGCCATGCCACCTCGTGAAAAGGAGCCGAATTTAGGCCCTTTTTGGTCTAAGAGGAAATGCTGTTGAATGTGCACACCACTTTAATGTGCTCTTAATTTAAATGTGCTGTGTAAGCACATTTACGTTTAAAGCTACTGTGAGCTCAGCAAGTCTAGTGTGTTGTTGCAACAATTCTAAGCCTCCATTTTTAGCACAAACTATGATAATTGCTACTTTCCTCTTTCCTCTTGTGTTACAGAGTGCGACATTTTTGTGGCAGAATGCTTTTTTATTGTGTGTGTGTGTGTGTGTGTGTGTGTGTGTGTGTCTGTGTGTGTGTTCAGTGTGGGCTGTGATGCTAATTATTTGGACAGCTATGATGTCAGGTGTTTCACACACTATTTGCAGTAATGGCTGTCAGACGCTGTCACCAAGGGGACTGGGTAATCTGTGTTGCCACAGTGATTACTGCTGGTCTAGCTGAAGTTGACATTTTGGACTCTGCTGAGTGTGTGTGTGTGCACGTGTGCGTGCTTGTTCAAGTGTTGCGCACGCTTGTGTGTGTACCTCCCCATTAAGGTCTGATTCTCTACACTTGACGAGACCCCGCGTCTCTCATCATCTGTCTGGTCACTAATGACCTGTCAGAAGAAGGGCCACACTACTCATTTTTCATTTCTGATCGAAGTTTACCGCAGCACAGATGAGGTGAAGAGCGTGAGAGGACTCTGGCTACTGCTGAATAAGAGCACCTGCTCATTAGCGGGTCATGCTCATCCTAAATACGGTGAAGTGTGTATATATATATATATGGAGCTTGGTGTTATTTTCAACCCTCTCCTTTAGGAAGCCCCTGCTCTTACATTGACCATTCATTAAAAAAAATTCAGCTATAATTACTGCACCATCCTCCTCTAGAATCTGGGTTTTAAATTTATCTGGACAGTGAGCTTGCTTTTAGTTTTACAACCACTTTAACACATCAGAATACATTATTAGTTGGCTCATTAATGCAGTGAAGTAACCAGAATATCTCTCTCAATGAAATAACCCCAGCTGTTACACATGTATTTGCCCAATTCCACCACCAGCACACCTGATTAGTGATGATTTCCTGAACGAGGTACTGGATTGTACTGTAAATATGGGGGCTTCCATGAGGAGAGATTTATAAATTGTTACAAGCTAACACACTGTCAGACGTAAAAGCACAGTTTCAATATATACTGTTCATTGTTATTTATTCTAATATTGGGGTGTAAATGTCTCCTATTCGGAATTTCATTCATAAGGAGTCTTTACAGAGATACATATTCACTGCTGTCAGATTGTATTCAGGGTGTCATATGTTTATATGAATTTGTGAGCTACCGTTAGACTGTCAAAATGGTAAAAAAACAAAACAAAAACAAAAAAGAAACGAATTAGACATGACAAATCAAAATAAATCACTATGTTAATTATTATGAATTTATGTATGCATTCATGTATGTGTTTGTGTTCATTCATTTTTGACTCATGAGAAAGCATTATCTGTTTATTTATTTATTTATTTTTGACTCGGAGAGGGAAACATTATCTTGGTAATGCAAACACATTAGCTCAAATGACAACCTCAGCTTTTCCTACACTAAAATGGTGCTTGGAAATAAATTCATTATGCAAATAACATTTTTAGACGCCATGCCCCCATCCTTCCACCACAATATGGACAACAGCAGGAGTGGCTGCCGCAAAATGAGAGGAAAGTCTAAAACCAAAACCACATCCACTGTGAATATATGAGGTCCCCGGCATCTGCTGTTGTTTTTCTTTGGGTGGATCCATAAAGTCAGGTTTTTTAACTTTGTAGTATAAACCCTGACCTCTGTGTGGATTTTTCTGCATGTCTTTTAGTGCAAAGCGAAGCAGTGAGACACGGGAGGTAGTTCATGATCATGGCATCAAACGCCAGTTCCATGCTGGAGGCAGCCTTGGAGCAAATGGATGACATTATAGCTGGTAAGAATTGCACCTCAGTTACCAACACTGCTTTAATCTCTTTGAAGGGTTGTTTTCATTATGTGTGCTGACAAAAAGGAATGCCATTCATGACATGCATTTCTGCAAAAGTTGCTCACGAAGAGCAACAGCGGGCTCTCCATTACAGTATATGACAAATTAACAAGTACTTTAAAACATCACTTTGTCCCATCATGAGAGTAGAAACAGATCAAAAGCAGATAAAGAGCCCATAACCATTTGAATTGAGTGAACAAGAGTCTACTCTCTCTTGTCCTCTCTCTCTCTGTCTCATTTTTTTCTTGTGTATGCCCTCTAACCTCTGATATACAAGAAACATGTCCAAGAGAGCTACTTTCATGACAGTTGTGATAAAAGCTAATTCCTAATGGGCTCTGGTGGTGCCAGGTTAATGCAGAACACTAACAAGCACCTGATACTGTTCAGAAGGACAGAACGGCATAATTTCTCAGGCAGGCCCATTTATAGGTCCCCTACATAGACTTGTGAGAATGGAATGCAAGAGGAACATGTGAGGGGAACAGAAAAAGAGTATGACTATTAACATGTACTGCTTACATTTGTTTCAAATGGACTTCCATGACTTCTCAGTGCAGGAGCATGGGTGTTATTTTATACATACATTAAATAAAATCCAAACGTATATTCTTGTGTAAAACGTTTGTGAGATTGATTTTTATATGGTAAACAAACACAAGCAAAAGGTAGAAGAGTGCTATGTCTCACTCTGTAGAAGTGATGTAATGCAATCAAACTGAGCTGCAGTCCACCAGGAGGTCATGAGATTGCAGAGAGAAATATTTGACTGGCGTGTCTTCATGGTGTGCAGTTCTCAGTGATGTGGTTGCTTTTTGTGCAGCGTGGTATTGCTGAGCTTTTCTTGATCTCTTATGTAATGATGGTGTGTTGTGTTTGAGTGTGTGTGGGATGGAGCAGGGCTCTGTGAGGGCCAAGTGAGAGAGCAACATCTCCAGCATGGGTCAGACATTACGTCTGACATCTCTCTAATAGGGGCACTGAGCCATCTCCTCTAATGTACTGGCGGTATAGTATTTTGTAATCTGTGCGAATGACAGTGGTTTTAGCAAGAATCTCACCAGATTACGTAAAACAACTTTTTGATGTTTGGTTTTGCTGTTGAAATCAGTGCAGGAGATTTGATTGCTGACTTGTTAACATTCTTTATTATTAATGTTTAAACCTTCATGGCATGAGTTCATGGCTCAAAACAATAGCGTGGCAAATAAAATCTTTAATATATTAAAGTGTTAAAATTATCTCAGATAATAAGTTGTGTGTCTAATGTTTCAGATTATTTGTTTCAAATATTTCACATAAACGTTTGTAATAAAGTGGACAGTCAGTGTGGAATGTGCTGAAAAATGTTCTCATTAGGCTTCCAAATTTATTTTCAATCATATGTTGAATTTATTTGGATTCTTTGGGTTATATAGTGTAAAATGTACTGGAGGGTGACTAGTAGGAAAATTAAAAAAGACCAATTTCTCTTAGACCAGATGTCATTGAAGCGCCTTTACAAACAAGTTGTAATGTGGCAAAAATAAAGTCAAATATTTGTTTTGAGATTGGTCCCACAGAGCAACTTTTTTTTTAAAGTGACCTGAGTGAACTGCCTAAAAAAAGTGCTCTAAAATTGCATATCGGTGCTCCAAAGGAAGGGAGAAAGTGCCACCTGGTGGTTATAGATGGTACCTGTTCATGTGACTGAAAATTGTCTGCCCTATTGGAAGTGTCTCTAGTAGATGTGTAATTACACAGTAACACACATAACATTATAACTCAGTTGCAGGAGTAGCAGTTATGTAAATAAATGTATGTGTTAACTTAAGTGTAAACTAATATAATTGCATGAGAATTATAACATCAGCAGCTACATTATTATTCCATGCCTTCTCCAAGTCGTTTCTCGGTTCCCTGGACATATGTACTTAAAGTCACTTAGGATAGCATATAGTTCCAGGATTTTGATAGTATGTATTTTAAGAGTAGCATTAAAGATGAAAACAGAACGTACAGCACCACCAAAAGCAACAGAGGCTGCAAATGTGTGTGGCCTTTCCCAACACCATTAACCACAGTGGAAACTCGACTGATAAAAGAAACATGTTTTTACCCAGAGTGGAGGTTGCAGTTAGTACTTAATGAGATCCCACTGTGTTGTTTAAGTTAGAACATAAGCAAACACAGAACGAGGACGAATACTCTGGCTTTCATGTCCAGGTTAAATAATGAAAGCAAGTGGAAACTTCTTCATTGGTGCCAGAACTCCTGCTACAATAAACAACAACAACCACAACAAAAAATAAACACATTGTGCATCAACAAGGAATGAAATATTGGCATATCACAAAACCAAAATAGGACTGTATGCATCATGAACATGTGACAATGCAACGTGGAGAGTAAGCTTTCTATTAATTGTGACAATTGATGAATCTGCATTGTTCAACCAAAATCAACCACCAGTCCAGGATGATCGTGTCATAAATGGCAGGGGAGCGATTCTGAGTCATGGTACCTTGGTAACTACATGGTGCTCCATTAGACTATGAATTCTGACTCTAAATTCTGTGAGAATAGTAAATTGTTGAAAATATTTAATATATATTAAAATTTGTCATATCAAACTTAATAATGTGTTGAATGTATCATTACACCCTTAATACCAGCCTAGTTTCTGTTTAAAGTAAGTAAACCAGGAAAAAAATGGTGATGTAATGTGAAGTATTTTATTTATGTGGAAAAGATATAGAAATTCAAATCAAGAGGATATGATCAAACATGTTTAAACAGTCTGTATCTTCCCACTAGGCTCCAAGGCTGTCGTGCCCCTGGATGAAGCGAGTGGTGCCCTGGTGCCTGTGGGCTCTGCTGACTGCAGCCCCTCTATGAGAGTCCTGCAGCTGGCTGAGGAGCTGAAAGGCACTCTGGAAGCTCAGGAGGACAAAGACGCTCTGAGGAGACAGATCCCCTCCGCCACCGCACACACTCTTCTACTGTGGCTGGACAAAGGCCTGGTAGGTACTGTTATATTGTACTTTTTTGTGAAAACACTGAGGATGTGGGATAGTTTGCTATGCTAGATTTATACTATGCAAAATATACATGGAAATGTACTTGCATTTAGATGCAGAGGATGTGCTCATA